>ML789248.1:396597-420300 GCA_009831015.1 Picea engelmannii
AAATGAACAGTCTCGTATGGGATTAGAATATGCATATTCTTTTTTTGGAATATAAAGTTTTTTCTCTTCTCGAAAAAAAATGTGTTTTGTGAAAACAAATTGTAATTTTGTTTATACATTACTTGTATGCTTTGAGGGTGGGGGTGGGGGGAAATATTAGAGAAAATATAGGGTGGGGGTGGGTGGAAATACTAGAGAAAACATATTATGTTTTCTCTAATATTTCTCCCCCACCCACACCCTCATATATGAGGGTTATGAGGGTGGGGGTGGGGGGAAAAACCAACTATAGTGCATTTTGGGATCACCTCCATTCTATCACTATAGATCGTGATTGTTGAGATAGAAGATCATTACTTACCAGGTGAAATTGAGGTTCGGGAAGATATGACTAACCCTATATTTATTCCCCTCAAAATATACTAGGTACACATAGCACATGTCGAGCTACTGATACAGAGCTAACAGATCTAGCTACTGAGTGAGGGAGGGAGGCATAGCTATGCCTTTACAAGAATAAGAGGGATGCATAGCACATGTCGAGCTACTAAGTGTACACCCAGATAGACTCTTAACCTCTATAGTCTTCTCTCTCTAGTTACTGAAAGCGCTTGATTAATTCCCCTCAAATATGTTAGCAAATTAGTAAGGCAAAGAGGGATTTGATCCAACCGCTATCTTGTACTAAACTATATTCCTTGTCCTGAACTATCTATTAAATCAAGGAGTGCATAATTAATGAATGGAGTAGCATCATTACTTCTCAAAAATCATTAGGAATTCACAACGAAATAGCCACGTTGGAAACCATCATGGAATCACGTAGGATTCATCACATTACACTTAATATAGATAATGCATCATGGGATTTTTTATCTTCATTAGGTCTAAGTTGAGATCATTATAATCTCGACGGAGGGATTTCATAACGAAATAGGCCACTTGCATCTTTCTATTACTTATTACCTTAGATTCAAGAGAGGAGACAAGAAGGAAACAACGGGGAGGGGAGACAAGGAAACTTAACATTGACCTACCTCACTTGCACCTTTATCACCACATTTTGTAACCTCGACTAGCCCTTTTGAACCTTGATCCATGCCAACTTGACCTAGATAACCCCAAGAGAAATGGCACCTAGACTGATCCAAATTTATGAGCGGAACAAAATGAATAACAGACTGAATACAATAACACAAAGATATGGAGACAACAACAGATATCTAGTGAACAATAACTTCTATTGAATAAATAAAATAGGTTGAAACTGTAAAACTGTAGAACTGAAAACACTTGCTCGAATGGTGGTAGCTATCTCTGAGAAGAGATGTGGCTGATACACAAATCCATTTGAGAAGAATGATTACAATAAGGCTCCAAAGGACCTTTTAACACTACTCATGAATTCCAAAACCCTAGACATTCAAAAACCTAACCCTAGGAGATGAAACACCAAAATTTATGTGGGCCCTGATGGGTAAGTTGGTAGCTCAACTTCCTGGGGTCGTAACTTTTTCATACGACCTCCATTTTAGGTCCGTGATAGCCCATTGGAAAGGTCTTCTCGAGAACTACATATTATGCCATCAAACTCTAACTTTGCCTATTGTTTGACTATGGGAAGCCAAAAAAACGTTGTTTAGGGCCCCAAAACAACCCTGGAAGTATAGAAAGATGTGCTGACATGAAAACTTCCAAAATAAGCCAGTTGGATTAGGTGGGAGGCCACCAATATCCACCTAGAAGATGTTTAGGGATTCATACAACCATGAAAGTGTAGAACCCACAATTACAAATAAGTACAGAAGAACGTGTTGAACTAAAAACTGTCAAGAGGATCCAGTTGGAATAGGTGGGTGGCTACTAATATCCACTTGGATCATTCCTCCCCCCTTAGGAAGAAATGGTCTCCATTGCGTTGAGTTCCCCCATCAGGTGAGGAAAATTCTGTTGAATTTGGTTGCAGGTGAGCCACTTTCCTTGGTGTAGGTGTTTCCCTGCCTTGACAACCCGATAAAGTTGGATCCTTTGTTGGCGAGTGCCCTTGAACTGTGTTTCCACTATTTGATCAGTGGATTCCTATTCCATGCAGTAAGGGTTGGGCTCTTTTGGTGTCAGCTATTTTGCGATCTTTGAGGTGTCCAATAATGGTGGAAAATATGGCCGAAGGAGGTCCACATTGAACATTGGGTGCAAGCCAAGGAAGGGTGGAGTGTTAAGCTCAAAATAATTGCTACCCACAACCTTGGTGATAGTGTAAGGCCCATAGTGAAGTGGGTGGAGCTTCTGATGGGTCCATGTAAGGTTCTATTTCTGCAAATGTAACCCGACCTTCTCTCCCAACTGAAAATGGTGCAGTACCCTATGTTGATCATGGTGCTGCTTGTACTTAGCTTTGTATTTCTACAAAATCTCATGGACTTGTTGGCAGATGTGCTAAATCTTCTCAATGAATCCGGTGGCTTTGTCGGCCTTAGACTGAACATGGAAATATTCTTCCTGTGTGGTTGCAAGAGGTAGTGCAACATCAATGGGACCCAATGGTTGGAATCCCAGCCCCACCTGAAATGGGCTATGGATGGTGGAGCTATGGAGAGGCCTGTTGTAGCTATGTTGAACATAGGGAAGACTCTAATCCCATGTACGCGGATTCTTAGAGTTGTACATGCGCAGGATGTGCACAATCATCCAATTGATGAACTATGTTTGGCCATTGGTTTGAGGCTGGAAGGCGGTGGATTTAGTGAGCTTGGTGTCCAATAGTGATGAGAGACTTGACTAAAATGTGTTGAGGAATCTGTTGTCCTGATTGGAGATGATGGTCTGTGGTATCCCAAAATGAACCTACACTCATTTGAAGAAAATCTTGGTAGCATCTGCCGCTATGATGCTCTTCTTGCAGGTTGTGAGAGTGACCATCTTTGAAAACCGATAAACCACCACAAATACACAATCATTGCCTTGCTTGGTGGATGGAAGGATAGAAATGTAATCCATCGAGATGGATACCCAAGGCCTCTCAGGAGTAGGAAGAGGGGTGTATAATCCTTGCTTCTTGATGGTTGGCTTGGAAATGGCACATGCAATGCAATATCTGATATACTTGTAGACGTCCTGTTGAAGTTTTGGCCAATAAAAATGTTTCTATAGAATGACCATAATTTTCTCCATGCCAAAATGTCCTGCCATTCGACTGTAGTGAGACTCCCAGATCATCTTCGCACACTCGCTTGCAGGAACACAGAGATGGCCCAGATGGCATAACACTCCATCCTGAATGTGGAAATCGATGATATTCGTGCCTGTACGGAATAGCTGATAGGTGGTGGTGAATTCCAGATCTTGCTGATAAAGTTGGGGCCAATTAGATGCCTCATGCCCACAGGAATGGAGCATGGTGGTGAGTGCAGCCATGGGGGGCCAACTCAGGCAGTCAACGAAACGATTTTTTCTCCCTGTATTATACTTGATGTTGATATGGAATTGTTGTAGGTAGGTGGACCACTTCTGATGGCAGTCATTCTGCAACTTTCCCTATGTCTGTATGAACTACAGAGGCTTGTGATCAGTGTGGACGATTGTCTCCTTTCCCAGAATGTAATGTTTCCATTAACGACAAGCTTGTATGATGGAATACATTTCCTTGTCATAGGTGGGGTATTTCCGGACAGTATCTGAGAGTGTCTCACTATGGTATGCTACCGGATGATCGTGTCGAGTGAGAACTGTGCCTACAACATAACAAGATGCATCAGTCTCAATATCGAATGGTTGTTGCAGATCTAGTAAGGAGAGTACTGGAGGTGAGAACAAGCGATGCTTCAGATCATCAAATACTCATTGTTGTGTTGAAATATTGTAACTGCAAAGAGTATTCTATTTTATTATTGATGTATTATTCATTAGATCAATCCCCTTTTGTGGATTGATCATGTCAAAAATTGTAAATGACCAAATCCCCTTTTGTGGATTCGTCAAACCCTAATTGTAATATGCATAATGAGAAGTCAACTCCCATAATTAATTAAAGTGGTTAAAACCACCCAGAAGGAGAAGTCGGCCTTGCTAGTGAAAAGACATGTCCTTTCAACACCTGCCAGATTGTATAAATAAAGGAGGCTAGCACCTCATTTGTTCACTCACTCACTTGTTCATCAGAGCACAAGTTTGGAGCTATAGTTGGAGAAGAAGGAAGAGAGAGAGAGGCACATACTTGGGAGAGGAATTTCTGTAGTGTTTGGTTTATTCTCTTGGCATTATATTGGCTATCTATATTAAGGAAGTTTTTTTTGGGTTTTCTCCCCCATGAGGGTTTCCCAGGATAAAATATGTGTCTCTTGTGATTGTGAATTTCTCAGTGATCCTATCTATGCTATGGTTATCTAGTGAATTGAAAATAAACCTAATAATATCTTAAAATCTAACATGGTATCAGAGCTAAGCTGAAGAGAGCATCTTTCACAAGAAGAAGAAAAACGTCATTGTTGTCGTACATGAAAATTAGGGCTTTTTATGGAAGAGGAATTTCAGTCCAAAAGCCATCTAGAAAAGTACGCCCTACCTCAAGGAACTATTTGGCACCTTCAACACAACTTTTTAGTGGATAGAACTCTCGAAAAGTGAAACCCTATTTTTCACCAGTACTAGAAGTACCAAAAAAACAGAATCACCAGAAAATCAGATGTACTAGAAGTACCAAAAAACCAGAAGCACCAGTCCAGAAATCCACTGGTCAAGTTTGAGGGGGTAAAATTTGGATTTTTAGAAAACTTATTGCACCAACATACTCGCCTCAGCTCAGCGCATCTATCCCCTGGATCAGAATTTCAAAACTTGAAGTTTGAAAATTAAGGTTTCCTCATAAAACCCTAAGTTGCAGTTGCAGTAGCAGTTTCAGAATCAACTGCAGTACCAGTTGCAGTAGCAGTTTCAGAATCAACTGCAGTACCAGTTTCAGAATCAACTGTAGTACTAGTTGCAATCACCCTTGAAGTTTTTAAGAGTTGGAGAAGGGATCTCTTGCCATAGATCTAGAAGGATCTCAAGATCCAACAGATTCAAAGGAATAATGCAACCCAAGTTTGATTATTTTGATATGCATCTATTTGTTATGACATTATTTTGATCTAGGTTGCATGTTGAAGCTATGACCATCATACTAATCGTTGGTAAAAAATTAAAGTCGAGGTATTAGATGGATTAAAGTTGAGATCATAGAGTTTATTCTCTAACCCAACCTTCTGTCGAGATAACATATTGTCCTAGTACAAAAGACAGGTTGAAGAAAACCCTTGTCATCTTGAGTGAAGGAGACTTGGAAGAAAAGAAACACACTCATTCTTGAGGACAAGACTCCAGGTTCTAGGTTTGATTAATTAAGTTGATAAGATTCAAAGTTGCACATAACAAAGTTGATAACTACCCCATTACAATTAAACACTATAATTGAGGTAGAAGTCTTTGAAGAGAATTATACTTGGTAGCATGTGGGCATATTGAGATAAATGCTTAATGTATCAGATACAACTAAAATCTCCTCTAGAAGAAACTTCTTGTGTTGATCCCAGGTTACCATGGAGGAATGTTTGACCAAAACACTAGAAGAGTGTTGACCTCATTTCGTATTGTATTTCTTATTTTGATCTTTGCTTCAGACAGGTCACAAGTGATAGCTCTAAAGGAGCCACTATGATGGTTTTTCATGCTATTGTTTTATCTACTATTATCAACATAGTATTATTCTTGCTTGTTGTTTTGATGACCTTATTTCAGGTCACAAGTGATAACCTTGAGGAAGCTATAGTGAAGGTTGTTGAAGGCAACATATTATATGAGACACAAAGCAGACTATGTACATGACCATATACACTCATGTACCAAAGAAGATGAAGAAGAAGCTATCTTTTGAGATTCAGAGTATCTCATATGACGATTGATTGAAAGGAGAAGAAGGCTCAAAAGATGACCGAACATTAGAACAATAACTCATGGAAGAATTGTTCAAAGGTTAATGAAGCCACCTTAACGGGAAGCATAACTCATTTGAAGCCTGAATCAGTCCTTCATACTTAAAATTGGTATTCAACACCAAGTATACCCTATAAGAGATAATGAAGTCCTTGTAGAATCAGAAGAAATCAAGGATAAGCTTGATCTCATAAATGATAAGATGAAGAGACAACTTCCAGGACTGAGAGACAGATGTTGTGAGAAGACTAGATCATAGCTTCAGAAACTTCTAGGAGATATGAAATCTCCTGGGAAGATTCCCTTGCGTCAATAACAGGGAAGGAAGCCGGTCAGAAAGACTAGGATATGGATTCTTCTGTGAGACTAGAAGAAGAAGTCAGTATTGACTTCCAATACTGATCTATACAGACCAAACATGTTGCAAATGTACATAGCCTGATGTGTGTCTAGAGGATTCTCCCAACAATAGGGAGAAGACTATGACGAGACACTTACTCCAATAATTGAAGAAATAGTTCCAATATTTATGAAGACAACCAGAACAACCATGATTCATATATAGTATGAGATGCAGAGGGAGTAATCCCCATATTTAAAATTGAGTGGAAGTTGGTGCATTACATTAGTTGGGTCATGGAGACATGACTACAATAAAAGATAGAGTCACCTCCATGAAAGAAGAAGAGCTCCCTTCAATATCAGTTATTGAGCCACTCTCAGTTTTAGATGAAGTTGTTGTTGTGATGAAGTAAAGGAGTTACTCATAGATTTCAGTAGCCACAGTGAGAATGAAGTAGTCATTCTCAAGCTTCAGAGTAGCTACAGGTGTAGAGTCCCATTTCTAGAAGGAACAGTTGCAGAAAGAGGAGAGGACATACTCTCAGGCAGTGAGACAGATAGTGCCTTGAAGAGAGAACATAGAGCTAGCACATGATTATGCAGATTGAGTTGCATCTGAGCAAGTGTACCAGATTGGTACAATGTAATGATAAAATTTGATTTGAAGATTGAAGATAGAAATACTCATGTTTGTCGGTTGAAGAAAGCTCTGTACGTGTTGAAGCAAGATCCTAGAGCTTGGTATGGAAGAATTGACAGTTTTCTGACAAGCATGGGCTTTACCAAGAGTAAAGTTGATTCAAACCTTTATCTCAAGGTTATGAATGATGAGACAGTGATGTTACTACTATATGTAGATGATGTATTATTGACAAGATGAAGAAAATCTCATCACAGATTGCAGAAGAAGCTCACCACAGAGTTTGATGGAAGACCTAAATACATTGTCTCTTAGGTCTTGAAGTTTGACAAAGCATAGAGAAGATCTTCCTTAACCAATGGAAGTATGTAGTTAAAATGAAAAGGTTTGACATGTTGAAATATATATCCATGTACACACCCATGGAAACAAATTTGAAGCTCCTGGTAGATACCTCTTCGGATTTAGTTGATGCTACTCTGTATAGACAGATTATTGGTTCAGTAATGTATCTGATGATTACCAGGCTAGATATGTGTTTTGCCTTGAGTCAGTATCTGGTAGAAACCAAGAAATGTTCACATTGTTGCTGCAAAACATATAATGAGATACCTTAAGGGATGTTGTTTCAGTCTGGAGTTATCCATGATCTCATGGCAGAGTAGGAAGCATTCCAACATTGCTTCCAACACGACAGAAGCAGAATGGATTGTTTCATGTTCCGCCAGTTGTGAATCCATATGGCTTCGGAAGTTTTTGACTGGTCTATTCGACCTAGAGATGGAAGCAACCTTGATCCTATGTGATAACCAGAGCTGTATAAAGATGATCGAGAACCCCGTGTTCCATGACAATTCAAAACACATAAAGATCCGATATCATTACATCTGTGACATGGTATAGAGAGGAGCCATAAAGCTCCAATATGTTATCACAGATGAACATGTTGCTGATGTGTTGACCAACCCTCTATCTCATGTAAAGTTTGAGCACTTTCGAGATAAGATTGATGTAGTCCGTAAGGACCTCCCTCGAAAGGGGGAGTAGTGTTTTGATGCCAGCCTTGTGCTGATGATGTACCAGCTTCGTGCTGTGATGATGTGCCAACCTCGTGCTAAGATGATGTTTCCAGTCTCGTACTGTGATTCCAGCTTCATGCTGTGTTGATGTGTTTCCATCCTCACGCTGTGATGCCAACTTTGTGCTGATGATGTGTTGCCAGCCTCACGTTGTGATGCCAGGTTCGTGCTGATGATGTTGTGTTGCCAGCCTCGTGCTGTGATTCCAACTTCGTGTTGATGATATTGTGTATCCATCTTCGTGCCATGATTCCAACCTCATGCTGAAGACTCTCAGCCTAGTGTTGATGTTGATGATGCCCCAACCTTCATGCTGTGATGTTGTTGGTGTTGATGATGCTCCAACCTTTGTGTTGTGATATTGCTGTTGTTGATGTTGTATTATCCTTGTGCTGTTATTGATGATGATGATGTATTAGTGTTATACTAATCCATGTTGATGCAAATGATGATGATGATGCCACTTCAGCTTCTTGCTGAATATGATGATGATGATGCCACTTTAGCTTCTTGCTGAAGATGATGATGTTATTTCATATTTCATGCTGAAGATGATGATATTACTTTAGCCTCATGCTAAAGATACTGATGATGTTACTTTATCCTCATGATAAAGACACCGATGATATTAATTTAGCCTCATGCTAAAGAAGATGATGATATTACTTTAGCCTCATGCTAAAGAAGATGATGATGTTACTTCAACCTCACACTGAAGATGATTATGATGTTACCTTAGTCTCATGATGATGAGGACGATGATGCTACTTCAGTGCCATGCTGTGAACGATGATGATGAGAAACACATCCTATGATTTATAGATATGCTAAACAATGTTCCAAGATGTTGTTGATGATGCTTCCCTCTCTCTCGCCTGATGTTGTTGTAGAATACCCTTCTTGTTAAGGGGGAGTGTTGAAATATTGTATCTACAAAGAGTATTCTATTTTATTATTGATGTATTATTCATTAGATTAATCCCCTTTTGTGGATTGATCATGTCGATCATAGTAAATGACCAAATCCCCTTTTACGGATTGGTCAAACCCTAATTGTAATATGCATAATGAGAAGTCGGCCCCTAGAATTAATTAAAGTGGTTATAACCACCCAGAAGGAGAAGTCGGCCCTACCAGTGAAAATACATGTCCTTTTAGCACCTGCCAGATTGTATAAATAAAGGAGGCTAGCGCCTCATTTGTTCACTCACTCACTTGTTCATCAGAGCGCAAGTTTGGAGCTATAGTTGGAGAATAAGGAAGAGAGAGAGAGTCACATACTTGGGAGAGGACTTCCTGTAGTGTTTGGTTTATTCTCTTGGCATTGTATTGGCTATCTATATTAAGGATGTTTTTGCTGGGTTTTCTCCCCTTTGCAGGTTTCCCAGGATAAATGATGTGTCTCTTGTATATTAGCTATATCCACATGTACCCCATTCTCATCCACAATGTAGCCCAAGTATTGGACCTTGTTCATGCCAAATGATCATTTTTCCAAGTTGGCATACAACTTGTGCTGCCGCAGAGTGCTCAAAACCTGTTGAATATGTCACATGTACTCCTCCCAAGTTCTACTGAAGATAAGGATGTCATTCGAATATACCACCACAAAAGAGTTGGTGAAGGGTCTCAATACATCATCCATCAACCTCATGAAAGTGGCTGGTTCATTTGTTAAGCCAAAGGACATGACCAACCATTCAAAGAGACCTTCTTTAGATTTGAAAGTTGTCTTCCATACATCAATTGGATCGATGGGAACATGGTGGTAGCCAAACTTTAGGTCAACATTGCTGAAGAACTTTTCCCCCTTGAGTTGGTCAAGAAGGTCATCAATTTGGGGAATTGGGTACCGGTTCCTGACTGTGATTTTATTTAATGCTCTGTAATCAATGCAGAGTCGCTAGGTCTTGTATTTCTTGTGCACTAGTAAAATTGGGCTTCCGCAAGGGGAGGAGCTGGGTTTGATGTGCCCCTTTTGAAGAAACTCTTAGATATGTCACATGATTTCATAATTTTCCATCAATGAGAGGCAATAGACTGGTCCATTAGGTAGTGGTGCATCGAGGGTCAGATCAATTGGATGCTTGACTTGGCAGCGTGTCAGTACCTTTGTAGGTGAGGAGAAGATGTCTCTGTATTCTTCCACGATCTTGCCCACTTGATTATGCTGGAAAGAGAGGCTCTGTGTAGAGGCCACATATGTGGTGATGAACTTATGCTTACTATGAGCAAGGATCATAAATAAGACAAACTTCCTGGTCTGTGAGATGACCTTACTGCATTGCTTAACATAGATTAAAGAAATAACAGTAGGTGGCGCTACCTCTGGTATCCTGTACAATTGTCTACCCAAAGTAATAATAAAACTGTGGGGTCTAGGCTCATACACAACATGACTCTTCCAAAAATATGGTTATCCTAAAAGAACATCACAATATTTAAGGGAAGCAATATCACATAGTACCTCATCTTTGAAAGGTTTGATGCCGTAAGGTAGACGACATTGTTGGATGACATAGCGATCTCTTCCTTGGTGAACCCAACCGATGGTGCAGGGTTGCGGGTGTGATGTCATCAACAGGTCTAGATGCTTGACAACCTCTGTTGAGATCATGTTCTTCTAAATGCCACTATCAACAATGAAATGAAGCAGAGGCCCCTTTACCCACATCTGTGAGTGAAAGAGGCGTTCCCCTTCCTCGGTTCTTCTGGTTTGCTTGGATATACTTTGGTGGTAGTGACAGTGGCATTGGGTTGAACATCGATAATCCACTTCCCTCCTTCTAGATTTGATTAAGAGTCAGAATCTACCTCTGAATTGGAAGCTTTCAGCTCATCCACCAGTGACTGCTTGGAGCGACATTCTTCGGTGTTGTGCCAAGGGATTTTATGGTATTCACACCATGTTCCCGTGTCCTTCCTCGACTTCTCATTACCCTTCTTGTGTTGCAGCTTGGACTAGTTTTCCTGAGAGTGACCATCTTTTCTCTGTCCCTAGTTTTGTGGGTTGGGGCTGCCTTTGCCCTGCTTCGGCTGTGAGGAGTTTGCATATCCAAACTATCGCCTCTTCTGCTTAAATTTCTACTCGATCTTGACAACATATCTATAATCCGTACCCAATGATGCGATGTACAAAAAATACATTTTTGTTTGAATGTATCTATGCATACAACTGCGGTATTTGAGCACCATATTTCGTTCAGAGTCTTTGATACCCAATTTGGTGCGTAGGGTATGGAAAATATTGGTGAAATTTGGTATTGTCTAGTCCCTTTCCTGACACAGGGTGGTCCATCTTTTGTATTGGTCCTTGTAGCTTCCAACATGGTAGTACTGTTATTTAATGGCATCCCTGAAGGAATCCCACATGGGGGTGACCACAAATATTGCAGATTCCTCTATGGCCCTTTGCTCAGAGTAAGCATCCCACTAGTCCTTAACACGAGGGACGACCTTGAGGAGTGAAAAAGTAATCTTTTCCCTATTGAAAAAATTGTGGACCAAAAAATACCCTTCGAGCATATTCAACCATTTATCTACAACATCCACATCCATCAGTCCTTCAAATAATGGAATATCAAAATTTACCTGTACCTTGAAGGGGGTTGCATGGCCGCTTGATGAATATGTGTCTCCTGTGGGAAGCCGACGAAGGATCTGTGAAAATTTGTCCATCATTTTGTTCATTTGTCGCACAAGGGATTCCTCGAACAAAATTTTAAAAGGATCTCCTGCTCCATCATCTTTATTTTCGTCCCCCACGGGTTGTTGTCAAGCTTGACACGACTGATCTTGCAAAGGCTCGACTAGTTCGAGTCCCAACTTCTTATACCCAGATCTTGTCGGGGACATGCATGAAGACAAATAAATGAAGAGTAGACCACTCTGATACCATTGATCCATATTTATGAAGGGAATGAATTGAATAACAAATTGAATACAATAACACAGAGATATGGAGAACAACAACAGATATCCAGTGAACAATAAATTCTATTGAATAAATAAAATAGGTTGAAACTGTAAAACTACAGAACTGAAAACAGTTTCTCGAATGGTGGTGTCTATCTTTGAGAAGATATGTGGCTTCTACGCGCATTCGTCTGAGAAGAATGATTACAATGAGGCTCCAAATACCCTTTTAACATTACTCATGAATGCTAAAACCCTAGACATCCAAAAGCCTAACCCTATGAGATGAAACTCCAAAAGTTATGTGGGTCCTGATGGGTAAGTTGGTACCTCAACTTCCCGGGGTCATAACTTTTTCATACTACAACCTCCATTTTAGGCACGTGATAGCCCATTAGAAAGGTCTTCTCGAGAACTACACATTATGTCGTCAAACTCTGATTCCATTAACAATTTCACTGTGGCAAGCCAAAAAGACGTTGTTTAGGGCCCCAAAACAGCCCTCGAAGTACAAAAAGATGTGCTGACATGAAAACTTCCAAAATAAGCGACTTGGATTAGGAGGGCGGCCACCAGTCTCCACCTGGAATATGTGTAGGGCTTCAGACATCCCCATAAGTGTAGAACCCACAATTACAAAGAAGTACAAAAGAACGTGTTGAACTAAAAATTGTCAAGAGGATCCAATTGGAATAGGTGGGTGGCCACCAATATCCACCTGGATCATAGACCTAATGAAGGAGCTTGAACGTTTCCCTACTTAACATGCATCTCGAACTAGACTACCTTCCCGCATTGAGCCTCTCACCTGCCAGAGGTAATATTGGAGAAAACATATTAGGATGGTAATATTGGAGAAACCATAATACGTTTTCTCCAATATTACCCCCCATCCTCATATATGAGGGTAATTATGTTTTCTCCAATCTTACCTGCCACCCCCACCCTCATATATGAGGGTGCGGATGAGGGGTAATATCTGAGAAAACATAATATGAGGGTGGGCGGTAATATTGGAGAAAACATAAGTGGGGATGGGGGGTAATATTGGAGAAAACATATTATGTTGAGGGTGGGGGTGTGATCCATAATTGATCTTTTAAAGACTATGGTTAAGTTTATGCATGAGTTGATTTACCATTTAAGAATTAAGAGAAAAAGCTTAATGAAAGAATTTGCAACCATATAAGAAGTAAAAATAACAAACCATAACACCAAGCTTGATAACATAGTTCAACAGAAGATTTCCTACGTCTCTGGGCCTTTGTCTCAATGGGTAAGAATTCTTATCAATCTTCAATGCTTTAAAAATACAAAATAAAGGCTTACATAACAACTCATGAAACAACCTTCCAGATCTACAACTTCTGGACAAAAACAGACATCACTGTTGGCTAGAACAGGAAATTCTAAAACTTTTAAGTATAAATTTGACTATGCTTAGATCGACATCTCAGGATTTGGAGGCACTTTTTTGTTCATCTACTTGGATGCATAAACATAAGCCATATTCAGACTCCCCTCAAAATTCTGCAACTTTTGAGTATAAAGTCGACCTGCTTCTGAACAGTCCCTCGGGACCTCCCCTCAACATGAATCCTAACGCAGTTCCCTGTCAGATCTGTACAATCCGTACAGTCTCGATTTGCATACCAAAAAAAACTCTTTTTTTCTCGATTTCCATGCCCGACTAAATAAGCCAGACTCCGTGAAATTTAGCAACAGTTTCCAAACTTAGTGTCAGTTAGCTAGATTTAACGAGATTCCGCCAGATTTGGACGATCTCTGCCAGATTTGGTGGTAACCGCCAGATTTGGCCTTCCAGAAGGTGCCACGTGGCACCTCCTCATTGGGCCATGTGTCACCTCGCCATTGGCCTGGTCCATGTCATTGCTACAAGTCATCTACTACGTGTCTTCCATACAACCACGTCAGCCTACCCAGTCAACTGCTATGTGTCATTCGTACTGCCACCTCAACCTGCCACGTCATCGTCCGTACGGTGCCACATCATCATCCATACAATGCCACGCTAGCATCCATACAGTGCCACATAAGCATTCATACAGTGCCATGTCAATGTTTGTACAGTGCCTCATCAGCATCCGTACAACCACGTGTCACCCTGCAACGTGTCACTTCCGTACAATGCCACGTGTCACTTCCATACTAGTCCAACTCAACCTGAAAATGACAAATTTGACTGATAAGTGTTAGCTCCTGGTGTTGCCACATTACCCTGCTGACATCATCATAAATTTTTGTTGACGTCATCAGTTGACTTTGACCTGTTGATTTTGACTTTGACTTTTTGCATGTTTGACCTGAACTTGCGATCACGATAACTTTCGCATATAGACTCCATTTTTGGAAAAAAATATATGACCAGAATCGACGCGACGAGCCCTAAACATTGGTGCTAGTTTTTTTTTATTCTGAGAACTTTAAAATTTTGGCCTTCCTGGATCTGTTTGGATCACACCTCCCCACTAAGACCTTTTGGTCCTGCAAAAGGATATTAATTGGTCATCAAGTGTGGGATAGGCCTCCCCACTTGTCCTTTGTCTTTAAACTCTGTCCTGTGCACCTGTCGCATCATAATAAATTGCATAATAACCATTAACACTGAAAGCATATTGTTAACTACTTGAACTTGTTCACATCTTACTGAATCCACTACCATCAATGTAGAAAACATTAGCAATGATAACATCAGAAATATGACTGAAACTGAACCAATATGTTTGATGTGCTTGCTCGACATTAACTTATCTTGAAGCAAAGTATGATTGAACTCCCATTCTACAACCATCTCATGTTCATGCTTAAGATCAACTTCTTTACTTGGCAGAATTATAGGTGTATTTCTTGCATAAGCTACCTTCTTTAATTGTTCCATTGTTAGAAGAGATTGATTTGATTTTATTTGATGGACATGTACAAAATGTTCATTTCCTTCTTTTGTTAAGTGATATTGATTATGTTCCCTGTAGAAGATTGCTTTGCGATCATATAAATAAGATCTTCCTAAGACCATTCCACATGTTTCTAGCGGCACCACATCACATGTTACTTCATACACATACTTAGATGTAATTACAAGTTTTATGATACATTGCTTTGTTATGGGCAATTTGTGATCTTTGCTTATCCAATTTAGTGAATAGGGTTTGTGATGCATCTTAGTGTTTAATCCCAATTGCTTAACCACTTCTTCTGAAATTAAATTAGATTGAGATCCACTATCTATCAATGTGTCAATCTTAGAATGTTTCATTATGACCCTTATATGAAACACTTTACTTCTTGAATCAAAATCATCGCAAATTTTACGTGTCAAACCAACTGCTGTAATCTTAGACTCATCACCTGAATCATACCGCAAGTCTATTGGCTGTGTTGTTGTTGCAACTTTTTGTCTCCCTTTCATTTCTTTGAACCACTTTGGTCTCTTCTCTAGGTGCAATTGCCAGAAATGCTCATCATTGTGCCCTTATTTATTGCAATGCTTGCAAGAGAGCTTCTCTTCCTCCACTGTTGTTGAATTTGCTTTCTTCCCATTCCCTTTTCCTTTGCCATCTTTCTTTGAAGATAATTCCCTTGATACACAAACTCCAGTTTTCCCTGCTTTAATATACGTTGCTTGAAAATAAACCTTATCAAGATTAGTAGGTCCAAACATAAATACAATATTATGAATATAAGCAGGAACACCTCCTATATAATTCATAAGAGTTTCTTGTGTAGTCAATGGAACATCTAACATAAAAGCCATCTTACAAAATTCATCTGTATATTCCTGCAACGACTTTCCTTTTTTTAATTTAAGACTTTTCCATTCAATTAAAGCCTTTTCCTTATATTCCAATGGATATAACTATTTTCTAAGTGCGAAAATAAAATCAAGCCATGATGGAAAAATATTACCAACTTGTTGAGTTCCATGTTGGATCTTACTTTGCCACCAGATGAGAGTTGTGCCTTTAAGACGAAGCAATGCCAATCTAATTTTGGTTTCCTCATCTTTGATTTGTTGCACATTACAATATAATTCCATCTGTCTAACCCAATTATCAAGTTTCTCAGCATTAACTTCACCATCGTACATAGGAAACACAAATTTTACATCAAGTTTAAGTAATTTCATATCAAGCTTATGTTTATGAGAATGTTTTCTTGAAGAAGTAGTATCCGAACTTGTACTTAAAGAAGAAGAAGATGGATATGAAGGAGGTAAAGGAGGAGATTTTGGAGGGTTCTCTCCTTCTTCACTTTTGGATTGTTTTGAAGATTCCCCTTGAACTGGTCTCTTCCGTTCCAAGTAATCATCATACACCACTTTTACCATCTCCGACATGGCAAAGAAAGTTTTTTGAAACTCTCTTTCATTTTGAGAAAGTCCTTCTTCTTATGCCATCCTCTCACTTTGGGATGTCCTCTTTCTTGATCCAGTCTCTGTATCTCCTTCTACAAGCTCGCCTTCACCATGACTTAGTGATCCAGAATCAGATCCAGGAGGCTTCACAGGTCCAGAAAATGCTCAAAAATGAAAGTTCTCGGAATTGGACAAAACCAATTTCATTGCGATCGAATCTTCGTGCTGATTCCGACCATATATTTAATTTCTCAAATGGATGTTGTATGCGAGAGTTATCACACTCTGACCGTTTTCCCAAACAGTTGGCAAAAGTCAATGATGATGTTAGCATGATGTCCTGCTGACGTCATCATGCTGACATCAACAAAGTGACATGTGGCAGCACAACAACAAGGTGAATGGGCAATGATAGGGACCAATCCCACTTCACCATGTGGCACATGGTGGAACAATACAACATTGACAAGTGGCATCATTGAGGACCAATGAAAGGGTGCCACATGGCACCCCATCACTAGTTGAATGGAAAAATTATTTTGGAGCTCATGGGGTTCGATTCCATATCCTATTAGCCGAAAAATGATTTGAGAAAGGGTCGGATTACCAATGCGCCAAGGGTATGACTTATTATATCAAACCCACTTTATTTTAAATAAAGTGCATGCAAAAGTATGAAGGGTGAAAATGGGCTGGGGCTAAGCCCCAACCCACGATTTAATTGGTTTTATGTGACCATGATGTAAAAGGCCACGAGCACCATACACATGACCCTAGCGTGGATGTTAAGCTCCAGTCCCCATAAGACTCGGGGGTTAGAACCAGAGGCCAGGTGTGAGAATAGGGGGCGTGGTCCTATTGAATGACGCAATGTGACCAAGGATTTTAGGATGAGGGGCTAGCGCACAACCCTTTGGGCTGACGCTTGGCCACCTCTTATCCATATGACCTGATATATAGGGGGAGCACACTTATATTGGGGGCTTTAGCCCATGTTTTTTCTAAAAGTGGGTTTTTCACTTTAGATTAGTGGATTTTTTTTATTTTAAGCCTGTTAATGGAGATTTTTGCCCATTTTTGGGGGATATTGGGCTCTTTTTGAGGCTAGATCTTGGGAGGAAGTTGGGAGAATATAAACAACACCAGATCTATATAAACCATGCCTTCTTGAGGCCATGAAGGACATTGTTAGAGTAGAGTTATGCTGAAGGAAATCCAAGCCAAAGCCATTTTTATGCAGGGAAGTTGTTGAGGAGTACACCTTTGCGAGCCATTTATGGGAGCTTTGGTCATCCGATTTGAGAGTTGTTTCTTTTTTTGGGTTCTAGAGATCTGGGAGAACAAGACCAGATCACTATTGTATCCTTTTGGCACTAATTTGATGTACTTATTGAGCTTTGAACATAAATAAAGAAGCCTCACCCACTAAGACAAAGGCCCGAAGACGTAGGCGAGATTGCCGAATTCTATTATCATATTTGTGTTATGGTTTGTTGTTATTTATTGCTTCATTTAAGTTCTACACATGTGTATATGGCTGTGATATATTCTCATATCTTCTTCCTCTTTCTTTAAGCTTCCTAATTGGTTAATCAACACATGCATAATAGCTCAACCATAGTCGTGTAAAAGATCTTTTTAGATCACTTAACTTTTCCCTGGTAAGCATGCAAACTCAAACAACCAACTGTCAACCTGCTCTGATACCACTTGATCCGTAATTGATCTTTTAAAGACTATGGTTAAGTTTATGCATGAGTTGATTTACCATTTAGGAATTAAGAGAAGAAGCTTAATGAAAGAAGTTACAACCATATAAGAAGTAAAAACAACAAACCATAACACCAAGCTTGATAACAGAGTTCGACACAAGATTTCCTATGTCTTCGGGGCTTTGTCTCAGTGTTGAAGGATTCTTATTAATCTTCAATACAAAAGAAAGGATTACATAACAACTCCTGAAACAACCTTTCAGATCTGCAACTTCTGGATAGAAACATACATCACCATTGGCTCGAACAAGAAATTCAGAGACTTTTGAGTATAAATTCGACTATGCTTGGATCAACATCTCGGGCTCTGGAGGAACTTTTCTATTTGGATACTTGGATGCAGAAATAAAAGCCATATTCAGACTCCCCTTGAATTTCTGCAACTTTTGAGTATAAAGTCGACTTGCTTCTGAACAGTCCCTCGGCATGAATCCCAATGCTGCACCTTGTCAGATCCGTACAGTCCGTATAGTCCCGATTTGCATGCCAAGAAAATTATTTCGTTTCTCGATTTCCTTGCCTGGCTAAATAAGCCAGAGTTCGCCAAATTAAGCGACAATTTCCAAACTTAGTGCTAGTTATCCATATTTAGCGAGATTCCACTAGATTTGGAGGATATCTGCCAAATTTATCCTTCCAAAAGGTGCCATATGGCACCTCCTCATTGGGCCATGTGTCTCCTCGCCACTGGCTTGTGCCACATCACTACTACACAGTCATTTTCCATGTGTCATCCATACGTCCACATCAACCTACCGAGTCAGCTGCCACGTGTCATCTGTAGGTCCACGTCAACCTGCCTAGTCAGCTGCCACATGTCATCCGTACTGCCACCTGAGCATGCCATGTCATCGTCCATACGGTGCCACTTCATCATCCGTACAGTGCCACATCAACATCCATATAGTGCCATGTCAACGCCTGTACAGTGCCACGTCAACGTCCGTATAGTGCCATGTCAACATCTGTACTTCCACGTGTCACCTTGCCACATCAACATCTGTACTTCCACGTGTCACTTCCGTACAATGCCACATGTCACTTTTGTACAATGCCATGTGTCACTTATGTATTGGTCTAACTCAGCCCAAAAATGCCAAATTTGACTAACACGTGTCAGCTCCTAGTGCTGCCACATCACCCTATTGATGTCATCATGACATACTGATGACATCATCAGTTGACTTAGACCTGTTGACTTTGAATTTTTGCCTATTTGACCTGAAATTCAGATCGTGATAAATTCCGCACACGGACTCCATTTTCGGAAAAAATATATGGCCAAAATCGGCGCGATGAGCCCTACACAATGGTGCTAGTTTCGTCTGATTCCGAGAACTTTGAAATTTTGGCCTTCTTGGATCCATTTGGATCAAGGTGGGGGGTAATATTGGAGAAAACATAATATGAGGCCAGGGGTGGGGGTCGGGGGTAATATTGGAGAAAACATATTATGTTGAGGGTNATAAGTGGGGGTCGGGGGTAATATTGGAGAAAACATATTATGTTGAGGGTGGGTGTGGGGGTCGGGGGGTAATATTGGAGAAAACATAATATGAGGGTGGGGGTGGTTGGTAATATTGGAGAAAACACATTATGTTTTCTCCAATATTAGCCCCCAACCCCACCCTCATATATGAGGGTGGGGGTGGGGGTAATATCAGAGAAAACATGATATTACCCCCCAATTATGCTTTTTCCAATATTACCCCCCACCCTTGGGTGGGGGGTAATATCGAAGAAAACATAATATTTCCCCCCAATTATTTTTTCTCCAATATTGCCCCACACCCCACACCCCACACCCCCACCCTCACCCTCATATTTGAGTATATGAGGGTGGGGGTGGACGATAATATCAGAGAAAACATAATATTACCCCCCAATTAGGTTTTCTCCAATATTACCCCCCACCTCCACCCTCATATATGAGGGTCAATTATGTTTTCTCCAATATTAGCCCCCACCTCCACCCTCACCCTCACCCTCATATATGAGGGTGGGGGTGGGGGGTAATATTGGAGAAAACATAGCATACAAGCATGTCATTTCCTTTCCAAAAATAAATGAGGCAACCTTTTCATAATTATCCTAAATTATTCAAGGGAGGTAATATTATGTTTTCTCCAATATTACTCCCCATCCCCACAAACATAGCATACAAACATGTCATTTCCTTTCCAAAAATAAATGAGGTGACCTTTTCATAATTCTCCTAAATTATTCAAGGGGGGTGATATTATGTTTTCTCCAATCCCCACCCGCACCCCCACCCGCACCCCCACCCTCATATATGAGGGTGTGGGTGGGGAGTAATATTGGAGAAAACATAGCATACAAGCATGTCGTTTCCTTTCCAAAAATAAATGAGACGACCTTTTCATAATTCTCCTAAATTATTCAAGATCACTCCTATATTATAATAACAATTTGAGCTAAAAAATTAAATTATAACTTTTTTCTAATATCATAAATACCTTCTTAATGGAGACGAAGGTGTGGGTGGAGGGTAATATTGGAGAAAACATAGCATACACGCATGCCATTTCCTTTCCAAAAACAAATGAGGTGACCTTTTCATAATTCTCCTAAATTATTCATGATCACTCCTATATTATAATAACAACTTGAGCTAAAAAATTAAATTATAAATTTTTCTAATATCATAAATACCTCCTTAATGGAGACAATGCATAGTATGTAATAAAAAATATATACGTAAAAAAGACCTCGATTAAAAAAATTAAAAAATTTCAAAGAAGATATTAAAAAAAACATAGTAGACCTTGACCTCATATTGATAAAAACACATAATATTTCAAAGAAGATATTAAAAAAACCTAACAGACCTTGACCTCATATTGATAAAAAAAAAAAAAACACAATATTTCAAAGAAGATATTAAGAAAAACCTAGCAATCCTTTCACTTACATATCAAAATACATTTTTTTCTTTCGAAATTAAATAGGCTCAGAAGGAGTTAGAACAAGATCAAGGGAGGATGATAATACTCATTAACCTGTCCATATTTTCTTCCTTAATAAACCACTAACCATGAGTCATCTTAATGCCAACCTTGGAAAGTTCATTTGCAGTTTGACTCCTTTCCCTAAACACATGTTTAGGAAAGTTAAGGAGTTAAAAATTGAAAAACAACTTTTAACGTTTTCAAAAATAGGTTGAAGTAAATAACGTAAACAAGCATATTCCATTCTCAACCATTTAATCATTACTAATGAATCACTAAACATCTATAAGATTGAAACCCCCTTTTCTCCTACCAATATAATAAGTAGTTTAACCACCATCAACTCAGAACAATAACTTGTTTCTACTTCCATACCAACCTTGGACTTTATAAAAAGGAGAGTCTTTTGTAAATAAGACACCACCAACACCACAAACTTAGAACAATAACTTGTTTTTACTCCCATACCAACCTTGAACTTTATAAAAAAAAGAAAATCCTTCGTAAATAAGACACCACCAACACCACAAACTTAGAACAATAACTTGTTTCTACTCCCATACCAACCTTGAACTTTATAAAAAAGAAAGTCCTTCATAAATAAGACACCACCAACACCACAAACTTGAGGTTTCCTTTCACATCTCCATGGAAATAGGCCCAACTACTATTCCCGTTGATAACTTCTTCCACTACCACATTGGCATTCATTGAATCTGCTTTGAATGCTCGATATTTGGGAAGCACACCATAACATAAGGATGTCCATGTCCTCAAAGAGGACAAAGTTCTTTGCTAAAGAGATTTTCTAAGATAAAATAACAAGAAATGCCTCTATATAATATCAACCAAATTAATGATAATTTTATTATATTAAAATATTATTTTATTATTATTGAAATAAAAGTCATAAAATTTAAAATTAAAATATCAATAGCCAAAATTTATTAGAAAACTTGATTACAAATAAAATATAATATAAATAATTAAGATTTTATCCCACTTCAAAATTTTTAAAAATGGTTACTTTATCATATTGTCAATTATTAAATTTATATGAAAATACCAATCTAAAAGTTGAAAGCAATTAAAGTTAATAATATTATAAATCTTAATTTTTAAAAATTATAAAAATGGTTACTTATCATATTGTAAATTATTAAATTTATATGAAAATATCAATCTAAAAGTTGAAAGCAATTAAAGTTAATAATATTATAAATCTTAATTTTTATAAATTATTAAATTTATATGAAAATATCAATCTAAAAGTTGAAAGCAATTAAAGTTAATAATATTATAAATCTTAATTTTTAAAAATTATTGTAATTTAATTGAATGTGGCATGGTTCAACTAATTGTAAGCTTGAGCTGTAAAAATAAATAAGTTTTTTGGTTTAAAGGATTTAAAGCGATTTAATTAGAATGATAAATTTAAGTTATTTGTGTAAATTGAATTATTAATTGGTGAAACTAATTTCTCCAAGGTTTTATCACTAAGAGATTTTCAATGAATTAAAAAAGTTTGAGGTTTTATTACTAAGAGATTTTTAATGAGTTAATGAAGTTTGTATATAAAAAAATTATGATCTTTGAAAATTATATATATTTAAAGTTTAGTTTAATTAGTTAAACCATTTTTCTCAAATATGTTGTTTATGAGGTTATAGGTTCAAGTTTAGTCAAAATTTTTGGGGTTACTAACTATTATTGTGGCCGGTAGTTGAGCCACTTTACATTCCTATATTTTGGAGGAAGAGGAAGGAATCTCACAAGGTTTTTCTTGAAAAATATATAGATGTGTACATGTTTGTACCAATAGGTGCATTCTACAACCCCATATAAGGTATATGTGTAACACCATGGTGTTGCAGAATCACCATAACCTTAAGTGACATTCCCATAGGTAATGATTAAGACTAGTAAAACATCAAGTTGAAATCATATCATCTACCATTACTCACACATGTAGAATTAATCATATAAAATTGTCTAAAATTAAAAATAAAAATAAAAATTCTAATTATGAATCTTTTGAGAAAAATATTATGCCGTCAAACATAACAAATTAAAAGGTTCCATTGGAATATAAAGTTGATACATTTGATTATATTTGGCCATGTCTTTGGACAACTCTATAAAAATACTAAAGAGCAAATACCTTTAATCATATTTTAAAGGTGTATATACGATCATAAATGTATTATAATGATGGTGTTCATTATTTGTTGTTGAAAATTCTTAAAGGTGTATATACGATCATAAATGTATTATAATGATGGTGTTCATTATTTGTTGTTGAAAATTCAAGGATAGAGAAAGATATTAATATAGTAAAACAATTCCAAGACTAAGATAATTTTTTAGTGTATATTATTTAATAAAGATCATTTTTAAGAATGATTATTTAGTGAATCTTATTTAACAAGGGTTGCATGGCAACTCAGTCCCTGCCGAATTACTTGGTAGTTGGGAAATACATGTTGAACAATAAAACTTAATATAACTAAATGCACAAATAATGAATATTTTTAGTGATATTACTTGAGGCATAATATATCAATTATGCTCTAAAATATTATGTCCATATTAACTAATTATTTGTAAATAATAATGCTTATAATTCTATAACCAATATAAAAAC
>ML789248.1:425801-509832 GCA_009831015.1 Picea engelmannii
AAAATGTAAATGCTCCCATGAAAACAGGGAGACCTACTTGTCCAACAATCTGATCTGCTTCGCTCTTGGCATGCCTGGTGAAATCTGAAATGAAAAAAATGGGAGGAGAAATGAATACTTTTTACCAGGGGAATGCAATATGGGTGTTTCATGATGCAAATAGCATCATTCAAGAGCAATGAATGCACACAGAAGCATAATGAATGCAGACGAAAGCATAGATAAATCTATAAAATAAAAGTAATCGGGCTGTCAAATTCCAAATTCGATATTTATGAGAGGAGAATAGCAGCGGAAATAAAGAATAGCAGCGGAAATAACAATAGATCTCCTTAACTTAAGGCACATCGAGTTCACGCAGTTAGTTTAGCTCCTCTCGCTGTTCTCATATGATCCGAGGTGACAATCCGGGTCCGTACCAGCCATTCAAAGCGAGCTACCGCGGACGAAAAATGAGAAGATCAGATATAGATTCGATATTTATGAAAACAATAAGAATTGGCCTGGGAAGAAGTGAAGTCGGCAATAAGACTTCAA
The DNA here is from genome assembly GCA_009831015.1 of Picea engelmannii. Classification (NCBI taxonomy): domain Eukaryota; kingdom Viridiplantae; phylum Streptophyta; class Pinopsida; order Pinales; family Pinaceae; genus Picea; species Picea engelmannii. The sequence continues at coordinate 426,339 of ML789248.1, forward strand.
ACTTCCCAGCCAATCAAATTGTAACAAATGCATAAATTTTTGATTAAAAAAATTATGTATATAAAATCCTTAAGTTAAACATTATAATTTTTTCAAAAATTTGATAGTCAACCATCAACTAATGTAAAGTCAGCGATGAACTCATCGCTATAGTCCCTGCCCTTGGCCTTCCGGCAGGGACTAATAAAGAGTATTTTTAAAAATTATTATTATTTTTAATGTAATCAAATTTTATTGATAATAAAAAGCATGAAAACTTACGAGGGAGATTATGAGAAAAGTGTGAAAGCTTAAAACAATGTCACTAAGCTATTTTCCTAATGTTTTAGGTCAAAATAAAATGGTTTTAAGATTTAAAAGATAGATTATGAAAATGTTTTAAGTAAAAAAGAAAACTAGTAACAAAATTTATGGGTCATATTAACTAAATTTTGTGTTTTTATGTGGATTTTAATTATGAGATTTTTGTAATAGGATTAGCCTAATGTTTGAATGTTTGAATTGAGTTTGTATTTTCAATATAAAATGTTAATATAAAATATCATTTATTTAAATAAATTTAAACAATGTTTTCTCTCTTGAAAATAGTTTTAAAATAACCATGTGAATTTTTAAACATAGAATAGGTTTTAGTTCAAAGAAATAATTCAAAGATGAAATGATATTTGAAAAGAAAGTGGACAAAGAAGTTGATCACCTAGAATATCATATTTTGACTTGATGTAAAGTTGACACGAGAAAATTTAGTACACAATATCATCCTTTTGAGGTAATTTGGAGTTTAAATTTAAACATCATGGAAACATAGATAAAATAGAGAGTAGTGAAAGAACCTAGGTGTTAATGGATTTCTTAAATATGTCCATGTCACATTCATATAGGTTTTGTAAAATAATCTAGGTGTTAATGGCTCTCTTAAATATGTCCATGTTACATTCATATAGGTTTTGTAAAATAATCTAGTTATTAATGGCTCTCTTAAATATGTCCATGTCCTTTTCATATAGGTTTTGCAAAATAATCTAAATGTTAAAGGCTCTCTTAGATATGTCCATGTTGCTTTCATATAAAATTTGTAGATTTTCTCCCATTTTAATAGAAACATATGTAATAACTACATCATATAAAATCATCATCATAGAAATCATTGTTTAAAAAGCCAAAACCCTTGAGTCTATGCAGAAGATGCCTTGAAAGCGTGTACATTATGTTTATAATGTTTCTAGATACATTGTGTACTTGGTTTCAAAACATTCAATGTTTCGAGTGGACACTCCACCCATCTTCATAGACAACAAAAAGATCATAATAAGAAAAATAGTGCCAAGTTATGTATTTAAATAAATGGATAGGTAGATGAACATTGAGAAATAATTAAATAAGTAAACATGGAATAATATTAGGTAAAGACTCAAATTGATGGTTGAGATTAAGTAAGGAAAAACTTAAAATGAGGACAAAAGAAATATTAAAAAGAACAAGTTATCCATTGAGGAGAGGTTTCAAGATAAAAATATAGTCGTTGAGGAGAGGAATGAAGATAAAACAAAATTGGAACAAGGAGGAGGAGAGAGTTACAATAACTGTATTAATTAATTAATATCGTAGATAACGAGGAAATTGACAAGTTATAAATTATTCAAAAGAGAATAATGTATGCGTAGATTGTAAAAATATATATAAAGGAAGACAATAATGATATATTATTGTTGTTATGCCGAAAGACGTACACCTATTGACAATGGGCACATTTAATAGGTTTTTAGTTCTTAATATGTTTTCTATGGACTAGATTAGATATGCCTAGAATATTCTTAGTCGTCACAATAAATGAATGGCTCTGATTTCATCCATTAATTTCCGAGCTGTTATAAAGACATCCGTTTATATGTTTACTTTTTTACATTTACCTAATCGTGTTTAAAAATTACTGTGTTCACTAACTTATTGCCACGTTTACTTGATTAAAAAATTTTAAGATATTCACACAGGTATTAAGGCTTTTCATGTTTCTGTTGACTAACGTTTGGTGGCCACGTTTCTATGCTGGCATCACCAACGATCGTCACCAGTCGTTTGGGCGTTGCGTTTTTAACAGCCGTAAGCCGCTTTCGACGTTCACCAGCCGCGACTTAGCGGCTATGCTAGTAATATAATAAAATATATAGTAAAAATAAAGAAAAGGATATGCAATAGTGATGAAAATAAAGTTGTTGGTGAATATCACGAATGATAAAGGAGGATAATAGTGGTAAGTTAATATAATAAGGTAATAAGATTTAATATGATAGAATAATGAAGATACTAATAAAGAACAAAAAAAATTCAAAAAGTTGTTGGTGAATATCACGAATGATAAAGGAGGATAATAGTGGTAAGTTAATATAATAAGGTAATAAGATTTAATATGATAGAATAATGAAGATATTAATAAAGAAAAAAAAAATTGAAAAAGAGAGATCAAATGAGACAATGGATTAAACCTAGGGTTACTAAAGAGAGAGGAGGAGGTTTTCAGGAGAAGAGAATATTCGATTCGAAGAAACCACAAGAATGTCAGGAATAAAAGCAAAGAAAAAGAAATGAGGAAAGGAGAAAGGGCAGGGACTGAAACTCAATGAAGGAATCCTAATGATCAAGGTGGTGAATGGTGGGTTTCCTAGATTGGCTAAGTTTGTAGCCGTCTTCGCGATTGAAATTTTGAAGATGTTTTTTCTATTTCAAGAGCTTCCCGAATGAGTCAAGATGAGTAATGGGGGGATGAGGCAAGTATTTTAGTTTGGTCAAAGAAAATAAGGTGCTTGGATTTGAAGGAGTGTTCGATAATAGATGATTTGGATATTTGATTGTGAGTAGTATTAGTTATGTGCTCTTTGATACGGGCTTTGAAGGATCTACCAATTTGACCTAGGTATGATTTTCCATAGGAGCAGGGGATTTGGTAAACTCTTGGGCCAAGCATTGTGTCGGTTTTATCTTTAGCAGTTCGGTAGAGTTAATGTTTAAGGGAAGAAGACCCACACAGACAAATACCTTAATGCTAAATCCCACCACCATCCTACCCAAAAATCCGTTGTTCTTAAAACCATGATTACTCATGCCCTTCGCATTTCAGCATCCCAATTCCTTGCTGAAAAAAAAACTCACCTAACCAAGGCCCTCTTATCCAATGGTTACTCTCTCTATCAGATCAACCAAGATTTTCATTCTTCTAGAAAACCTAAACCAAAATTAACCTCCTCCTCCTCCCCTCATCGTGCTCTCATCTCCTTTCCCTACATTCATGGGAACACCGATCTTATCTCCAAACTTTTGGCTAAGAATAATATCAAAACAGTGTTCAAACCTTACAAAACCCTTCAACAACTCTACCGAACTACTAAAGATAAAATTGAGCCGATGCTTGGCCCAAGAGTTTACCGAATCCCTTGCTCCTGTGACAAATCATACATAGGTCAAACTAGTAGATCCTTCAAAGCCTGTCTCAAAGAGGATGTAGCTGATACTACTCACAATTGAATCTCCAAATCAATTATTTCCGAACACTCCTTCAAATCCAAACACCTCATTTTCTTTGACCAAACCAAAATCCTTGCCTCAACCCCCCATTACTCATCTCGACTCATTTAGGAAGCTCTTTAAATAGAAAAACATCCTCAAAATTTCAATCACAAAGACGGCTACAAACTTAGCCAATCTTGAAAACCCGCCATTCACCACATTGATCATTAGGATTCCTTTGTTAAATTTCCGTTCCTGCCCTTTCTCCTTTCCCCATTTCTTTTTCTTTACTTTTATTCCTAGCATTCTTTCGGTTTCTTCAAACCCACTGTTCCCTTCTCCCGAAAACCTCCTCCTCTCTCTTTAATAACCGTAAGTTTACTCCATTATCTCATTTTATCTCTTTTTCAAAATTTCTATTCTTTATTAATATCTTCATTATTATATCATATTAAATCTTATTACCTTATTATATTAACTTACCCGTAGTATTAGTCTCCTTTGTCATTCATGATATTCACCCAACACCTTTATTTTCATCATTATTGCATATCATTTTCTTTATTTTCACTCTATATTTTATTATATTACCATAATATATCATTATGTTATTCCTTTATATATATTTTTGACAATCTACACACATTGTTCTCTTTTGAATAATTTCTTACTTGTAAATTTTCTCATTGTCTACGATATTAATTAATTAATACAATTATTGGAACCCTCTCCTACACATACATATATATTTTTGACAATCTACACATACATTGTTCTCTTTTGACTAATTTCTTACTTGTAAATTTTCTCATTATCTACGATATTAATTAATTAATACAATTATTGTAACCCTCTCCTACACATACATCGTTATTTTTGGCTAATTTCTTACTTGTCTATTTTTTCATTATCTATGATATTAATTAATTAATACAATTATTGTAACTTTCTCCTTTTTATTCTATTATTTTTAATTTTTTTTTTATCTTCATTTCTTTCTTTAACGATTATATTTTTATCTTAAAAGCTTTTCCAATTGCTTCTTTTTAATATTTTTTTCTCTTCATTTTAAGTTTTTCCTTTTATTTAAAAGGCTCATCTACCTATTCACTTATTTAAATATATACCTCAACATTCTTTTCATAATATTATTATCAACATTTTGTTGTCTTTGATAATAGATGAAGTGTCCATTCAAAACGTTAGACGTTTAGAAACTAAATACACAATATATCCATAAACATTTTAAACATTATATCTAACTGTGAAAACTTAATTTTCAAATATATACATTGTTTTAATATTCATACCACTGAGAATTTATGTAAAATCAATATTAAAATTTTGATAACATATAACTTAAGATTTTCATATCATATGACTTTCTTAATATGATCATTTGAAAATCTTGTTTTTATTTTAAATTATTTAAGATTATGTATTTGAAATTCATGAAATTATTATAAAAAAAATAAAAAATAGAGAATAATTATAAAATATATAATAAAATAATATGTTTATGAAATGTTATATATATATATATATATATATATATATATATATATAATTTTAAGAATAAATAAATTTAATTAACAATTAAATAAATTAACAAAAGTAATTAAAATTTAAAATTATTTATTAATATCATCTATCTATTTTCTTTAAAATGATATTGACTTTTGCATACCCACGCTTTCCTCTCATCGTGAAATCAACAATGTGAAGAAAATGAAGTTGAGTGTTGAAAGTGCATTCATGCGAAAAAACAAGACAACCCGTTTCATTCAATCAAAGAAAAAAGTTGGAAATATCATTTTCATTAAGAAATGTTAAGGATCTCACCATGCATATCAATTAAAATATTGGTCCCTATAAAGTATACATGAGGAACTCTTGAAACTTTATTATAAAATACCTAATATGTTAGTACATAAATTAATAAAAGAATGACTTGTACTCCATATATTCAACTAGTACACGCCATCTCTTAAGGATATTATAATTCGAGAAATTTAATAAATTTATTCAAATTTAATAATTCGAAAAAATTAATAAGTTATGTGATATATATATATATATATATATATATATATATATATATATATATATATATATATATATATATATATATATATAATTGATTTGTTCATTTGAGTGGTACCAAACCATCCTTAGCTTATAATGAAAAGACTTGTCAAGTTTTTTTAATGAAATAATAATAAAAGTTATATATTAAATTTAGAATCACTCTTTTTATATAAATATATATAGTAGAGATGTCCCATTCCATTATGTTTTATTTTATTTTAATTAATATACATTATAGTTAATTACTCAATTACTAATTAAGTTATATTATTTACTATCTTTTGAGTTAATGTATCATTTTCTCTTAATTTAAATGAAAAATATTTTCACCTTTTTATGATTTAGAAATGATGTTATATAAAGTAAAATTCATATGTACAATATCATTGCCATAGTTAGATTATTTACATAATAAGGATCTTTATGGAAACACTGAGTTGGTGTGCATTGTTGAAAATGATAACTAGATACGAGATTGTCTTCTCGCACAAAGTAAGGCTTCTACTTTGAGTGATTTTATTCATTTTTATTTTTACCAACATGACACTCAGTGGGAGCATCTTTTGCCACAACTTTTGAATATTCACTTTGAAATCTTTTCATGAGCTTGACTTAGTAAGCTTTTATGTATTCATCCTCTCTAAACTTCGTATTGTCATTTTGGAGGCCACATGTTGCTTTCTCATCTATTGAATATTCACCTAGATACAGTCACTTGCTCTTGCATGTATGCCATTCTCTTCTACAATTGTTGCCCCATAAATGAGTTTCATAATGTTCCATTCGTGTATGCTTGGTTACTGCATTATGTATTGAAGTATGCAATCCAAATGTGTTGATGGATTTTTGTTAGCCCTTGGTTATGGAAGTTAGCGAAGAGTAAGGAAGAAAAGGAAAAATGCGAATTGCGCGGAAGATACAATGACTGTTATTGGGTCGAAGTGAGCAAAAGAGCAGAAAAGATGAAGCGAAGTAAAAGGAAGCAAGCCGATGAACGAGGAGATCAAGGATGGCAAATCAACAAGGAAGAAGGATTGTGGACAAATCAATAAGAGGAAAAATCCACCGTTGGATGCTTTGAAGCACCGCGCGAGAAGGAAGGAAAGACAGGCTAGCGAAGCCCTAAAAACACAGGTCAAGTTGACCTAGGGTTTTAGAGACCTAGCGTTTTGGTATCTAGGCTTTTAGAGACCTAGGGTTTTGGTATCTAGGGTTTGTGACACCTAGATTTTGGCCTAAAGATGTCGGTGAATGATTGTAATGTATAAATAGAGGTCTAAAGGACATGGGATGGGTTGTTATTATTATTGTTGTTGTTGGTGTTATGATTGTTGTTGTTGTCTTTGTCATTGTGTGATCGAGTGAGTAATATTGAGTGAGAGAGAAATGCTGAGTACGAGAGCCTTTTGTATTGTAATATCTTCAGCTGGGTGCGAAGATCAACCCTACAGCTGGGTGCACAGGGAGGGGAGAGATAACAAGGAGAAGAAAGAAGATCTGCTAGCTAAGAGCGCAAACAAGAACTATATGCTTAATCTTAATATATTATAAGCACATTTCTGTGGACGTAGCCCTAGAGAGAGGGTGAACCACGAATATCTTGTGTCGTATGTGTGATTGATGCTATGTTCTTTTCCCTTTTGATATACTGCTATTGCATTACTGTGTTAGATCTGACAGATAGTTGTGTGGAGTAGATCTAAGCTCATAAGTGATATATGCATGCTGTACTGTTCTAGTATTAGATCCATTTGATATTCGCCTTGGTTGTAGACATCTCCGTCCTGCAACCCCCCCATAGCTTCTTCGGGTGAGACTGCATCTGCTTCGCAGGTGTTGCCGAAAGGGCCAATAGTTAGGGCTTGTTGGTACGCTCTTGGAGCTGAACCCTGGGTCTGCCCTTGTGCCAACAAATGGTTCCGCTGCCGGGACATGAATATTCTTGAGGGAATGTCAAGGTGGTTCCCATCAAAGACATAAATTCAAAAGTGGATAGAAGATCAAGAAAGGGACTTCGCTGAAGCCCAGAGCAAGAACCCTAATCTTAGTACAGAGGATTGGTTAGGAAGATATATCTTTACTGATATACACGAGATTTTGTTTGGAGGAATCCATTAAGATATATATGAGTGGTTAGCTAGGTTAGCAGATACCCAATTTGAGATCAGATCTAGACCTCCTGTGGTTTGGACGTCGACACTGATCAAGAAGGTCAAGAGAGTTGATAACGTTGTGTCAAGAGCAGTAGATCACTGGTTTGATAGTACCATTGGAGGGTATATCATTGAGTTTGTTGTTGACAGAGAAGAGTCATATAGCCAAGCCGAGAGATATTTCTTCAAGGGACCTAGAGGAATCTTTTTTACATTTTCTGAAGTTGAGGATCAAGATGCTATTGCATGAGAAGAACATCTTGAAGATACAGTAGATTGGTCGGATCTGGAAAATCTAATGTTCAAGAATTCAGATAGTGACAATGACACAACGACTGGACATACGCTCAGTGGGAGAGCATTCAGAGAAGTTTATATTGCGAACCTGTTTAAGAAGAACTATGGGGACAAGGGTTTCTACAGTGGAGAAGAGGCAGATCTGACGAACGAAGAGAATTCAGAACCTGCTGGGACAGAGGAAGGGAAAGTTGAAGAACCTCATCGGAAAGAGCCATAAACTTTAGGAACTGCACAGATTGTTGAAGTGAGTACTATTATCCTTCCTATTGATTCAGTAGCATTAAGAAATCAGAGTAATCCAAGCCACTAGAGCATTCTGAGCACTGTCACTAGTAGTCCACTACATACTCAGTCAGGAACCCTAGGATGATCTATGGTAGACGAGATGAGGCTCCCTATTTTTAGGGGAGATGGATCTGAAGATCCTGATCAACACTGGTTCCTATGTGAAGCCATATGGAATATTAAGAATGTCACCGACGAAGCTGTTAAAATAAATCAGTTTAGTACTACCCTAAGGGATCGCACACTAAGCTGGTACATGAAGCTTGTCCAAGGACTTGCACAACCTAAGCCACTGAATGAGATCAAGAATGCGTTGATTGCAGAGTTCAAGAAACCCAAGTTGGAATCACAATGTATTACAGAGCTGAAAGAGATCAAGTAGAAGCTAGCCGAACCTGTTTGGGAATTCGATAAGAGATTCAAGACCTTAACAGTCCGATTGACTTTTCAGATCCGAGATGAGCAGAGAAAATAATGGTTTATTGCTGCCCTCTTACCACACATCAGAGTTCCTTTGATGCAATAGAAGATTGCTTCACAGGCTGAGGCGCTGAAGATCGCCATGAAGTTAGAATCTTCCCCTATGGGAGAATCGAGCTCAGGTATGAGTCAAATCTTGAGTGAGCTAACTAGTTTGTCTCTACAGGTTGAAGATATGAAAAAAGACAAGGGAAAAGATAAAAGAGAAGACATCTGGTGTGTCAGATGTAGAACATAAGGCCATGACGAGGAACACTATCCCCTATTTCATGAATACTTGGCCTTTGGAGCTCCAAGCCCTTTGAAGCAAGTCACCTTACCCTGGTGCGAGGTATGCAAAAATAGACATCGCCCTGGTGAGTGCTATTACATGAAAAAATATGTTCAGAATCCCACAAATTTGTATTAAAAGTTCTGTAAGTCCATAGGGCATGATGATAGGGATTGTAGGGCTTATGGCGTCATGCACGAAAGGTCAAGAGACATATACAAGATTTACGGTGAAGTACAACACGAAGGAAACACTACACAGTGTAAATCCCCTAGGATAGGAAAATTCAATCCTCGCGGTGGATTCAGAGGAGGAGGAGGAGGAGGAGAAGGTATGGGTTGAGGCCAAGGATATATCATTTGTTACAACTGCACACAACTAGGAGAGTTGGAAAGGGACTGTCAGAACCCTTGTACCACTTGCAGCTACTGCAATTCTTTCGAGCATGTCATCAAGGAATGTCCAGCATTGCTGGCTAAACTTCAAGAAAGATGAGGACCTCAACAAAACCCGCAAGTGAATATGATATATGATAAACCTCGCGGAGAATAACCTAGAGTCCCTGTTATCACTAGAGGAGGCGTTGTTACAGGAGAAGACAGACTAACCCAAGGAAAGACTACAGAAGACTTAGGAGTCAGTAAAGCTACAAAGAAGACCCAAACTTTTGATGCAAAGAAAGAAAGACAAATATTTGAGGAGGCAAGAAAAGAGTTCAAAGCAGACCAAGGCTCTTCATCAAAGACACAGCCAGAAGTAAGAGAATATGGAATGCCTCTGGAATTCGATCAGTCTGCTTCACCAAAAGAAGGACAAGAGGTAAGAAAGCTCATGGAATTTTTATATACTTGTATTAAGTTGATTCAGGATGAGAGAGTTGTACAAGAGCTACAAAATTTAATCAGAGAGTATGATATAGGAAGGATAGATCCTTTACTGAATAAAGAGGTACATCAACTATCCAAGAAGAGAAGGAAACATAAGGAACTACACTTGAATGCTCATATAGGAGAATATGATATAGACTATGTGGTCCTCGACTTAGGGTCAGAGGTCAATGTCACGAGAAAGCAAAAATATGTTCAGACACCCACAAATTTGTATTAGACATTTTGTAAGTCCATAGGGCACGATGATAGGGATTGTAGGGATTATGACCTCATGGACAAAAGGTCAAGAGACGTATACAATATTCAAGGCGAAGTATAGCAAGAAGGAAACACTATGCAGTATAACTCCCCTGGGAGAGGAAAATCCAATCCTCGCAGTGGATTCAGAGGAGGAGGAGGAGGAGGAGGTATGGGCCGAGGCCAAGGATAGATCATTTGTTACAACTGCACACAACCAGAACAATTGGCAAGGGACTGTCAGAACCCTTGTACTACTTGGAACTACTGCAACTCTTTCGAGCATGTCATCAAGGAATGTCAAACATTGCTGGCTAAACTTCAAGAAAGACGAGGACCTCAGCAGAACCCGCAAGTGCAACTGATATATGATGAACCTCGTGGAGAAGACCCTAGATTCACTGTTATCACTAAAGGAGGTGTTGTTAAAGGAGAAGACAGACTAACCTAAGGAAAGACTACATAAGACTCAGGAGTCAGAAAAGCTACAGAGAAGACTCAAACTTTTGATGCAAAGAAAGAAAGACAAATATTTGAGGAGGCAGGAAAAGAGTTCAAAGCAGACCAAGGCTCTTCATCAAAGACATGGCCAGAAGTAAGAGAATATGGAATGCCTTTGGCATTCGATCAGTTTGTTGTGCCAAAAGAAGGACAAGAGGTAAGCAAGCTAATGGAATTTTTATATACTTGTATTAAGTTGATTCAGGATGAGAGCGCTGTACAAGAGCTACAAAATTTAATCAAACAATATGAGATAGGAAGGATAGATCCTTTACTGAATAGAGAGGTACATCAACTATCCAAGAAGAGAAGGACAAATAAGGAACTACACTTGAATGATCAGATAGGAGAATATGATATAGACTATGTGGTCCTCGACTTAGGGTTGGAGGTCAATGTCATGACAAAGAAAACCTGGGCACTGATGGGAAAACCAAAGTTGATCTATTCCCCTATCAGTCTTAGGATGGCTAATCAACAGGCAGTAAGCCCCTTTGGCAGATTGGAACATGTCCCTGTGGACATCGACGGAGTAAGGACATTTGCATATTTTGAGGTAATTGAGATAGTTGATGATAACTGTCCTTATCCTGCGCTATTAGGAATTGATTGGGATTTCAATAATTCCACTGTGGTTGATTTAAAGAAAAGATATATGACATTTGAAAAATATGGCCTTAGGGTCATTGCACCATTAGATCCAGATGAAGGTTAGCGATACACAGAACCTATCAGAGAAGAAGACCGCACATATGAAATGGAAAACATATACAAACTAACAACCAGACAATAGGATTACATTAATCCTACGGTCGATGGAAACCTAAGCTGGCGAAGTGACAATGCATGTTCATCAGATTCAGAAGAAGCACTGGAGAACTGGAAGAACAAAATGTATGAAGTATCTACAAGGATATTTTCTAGATTAACCAGAGAAGTTCGTTGGATCGACACAACAATAAGTAACTTACCCACTTTTGATGGTCTAAATCCTTTACAAACCTTCTTGTCGGAATTCGAAGCAAGTGTACCAACACAATAGAGATTGTTGGCAATGGATGAGGCATTGAAAGCAACACCAACAATATGGTGGGGGACACACAAAAACAACATTGCAGAATGGGTACAATGTCGTACCCTGATGACCACACGGTTCTCAGCACAAGTGGAAAGCTGTGAAGTTTGGTACACAGGTCGAAGCTACCCAAAGGACCATGTGCGAAGTTGCGAGGAATCCTAGAGAACAATTCCTCAAGAACAGTGGGTGCACAAGTTCATTAACACACTAGACACAACCCCTATCATCTGGTACCTTCAAGCGGAGCTGCGCCTCATCACTGCAGATTGGGAAGGTATGACTCAGAACTTTGTAACCACCTTCTTATTTGAAAGTCAATATCCTTTAGTAGATCAAGCATTACATATTGTAAGACAAAAAGTATTTGAGGAGCCCTCGAGCCCCCCTTTAGAACAAGAAGAGGATGAATGGACTGCGCCTCTCCAGAAATTACAATGATGTTACAACATCAATGTTGATGAAGACGATGATCCTAAGAAGATGAACATCACTGAAACAGAAGGCCAGAGAGATGTGGAAGGACCAAGAGTTGAGCTACCATTCATTGAACATACGATCAATATTAAGAAGGTCAACATTGGAACAGAGCAGACACCGAAGCTTGCAAATGTTGGAGATTATTGGGATGTTGCTACTATTGACAATATATCAGAGTTATTGCATGAATATCAAGACTTGTTTCCAACCAAGTTCACTGATATGAAGGGCATTAAAGGGACCATGGGAGATATGAGAATCCCTTTGAAACCAAATGCAAGACTAGTCAAACAGAGACCCTACAGATTGAACCCTAAATATAAGGAGAAAGTGAAGATTGAGCTCGACAGAATGCTGGAAGTAGGGATTATAGAAACTGTCGAAGAATCAGAGTGGATTAGCCCTATAGTGGTACAAGACAAGAAGATAGGAGAGATCAGGATCTGTGTAGATCTTAGGAAGTTGAATGATTCATGTTTGCATGACCCCTTCCCTAAACCATTCATTGACGAAGTGTTAGATAATGTGGGAGGCCAGGAGGTATATTCTTTTATCGATGGATTTTCAGGATACCATCAGATCCGAATTGCCAAGGAATATCGCCATAAGACCACATTTGAAACAAAATGGGGACCCTACTAGTATACAGTGATGCCATTTGGATTGAAGAATGACCCAACCATCTTTTGCAGGGTGGTGGTTGAAGAATTCAAGGAGTTTCTGCATAAATTTCTAGAAGCATATTTTGATGATTGGACTGTTTTTAGTTTATTGAAAAATCATATTGAATGTCTAAGGCTAATGTTGGACAAATGCAGGAAGTGTTAAATTGCCTTAAATATGAAGAAGTGAATATTCTTCTCACCATTTGGAGTGCTATTAGGTCATATTGTATGCAAGCAGGGATTGCTGGTAGCCCCATCTAAAATTTCCATTATAGTTGATCTACCACCTCCTACTTCAGTCAAACAGTTGCGCACTGCGCTGGGACATATTGGATATTACAGGAAGTTCATTAAAGGAAATTCCAAAAATACAACACCCATGGAGAAGCTTTTGAAGAAATACTGTCAATTTCATTGGACTGGGGAGTGCCAGCAGAGCTTTGACACACTGAAACAAAAAATGGTTACTGCGCCTATTCTAGTTTTCCCAGATTGGAGCAAGGAGTTTCATGTGCATGTCGATGCATATTCTATTACCTTAGGAGCAGTGTTAGCACAACCTGGGGAAGGAGATATTGACCATCCGTTAGCTTTTGCTAGCAGAAAACTATCCACATATGAGATTAATTACACCACCTCTAAGAGAGAAGGATTAGCCATGGTGTATGCGCTGCATAAATTTCGCCACTACTTATTGGGAGGCCACTTTAAAATGTTTACTGATCACTCCACGCTGAACTACCTAGTAACCAAGCCAGTTTTGGGGGGGAGAATATGCAGATGGCTTCTGCTATTTCAAGAGTATGACTTTGAGATCGTAGTTAAAGCAGGAAGAATGAACAAAGGTCCTGACCACTTGTCAAGGTTGGAACATGACGAAGAGTCAACTAGTTTGGAGGATGCACTGCCAGATGCACAGTTATTGGCCATTATAAATATTGATGACCACTTCACAGAGATAGTTCAGTTTCTGTCAACATGAATGACACCTAGTGAGTATACAATTCCCCAGAAGAAACAACTAGTAGTGCACACTGCGAAATTTTCACTTATAGATGGACACCTATACAAAATGGGACTTGATGAGATATTGAGAAGGTGTGTTATGGAGGTAGAGCGACCATTGATCCTTGCTGAAGCTCACGAAGGCATCGCTGGAGGACACTGCACAGGGAAAGAAACTGCGCAGAAGGTTCTTAGAGCTGGCCTTTGGTGGCCTACCTTACACAGAGATGCTAAAGGCTATTACAGAGCCTACGATGTATGCCAAAGAGTTGGGAAACCATCCAGAAGAGATGAAATTCCCTTAGCACCACAACTGACTCTACAAGCATTTGAGAAATGGGCCATTGACTTCATGGGACTTATTAACCCACCAGTGAAACGCATAAGAGAAAGGTACATCATTATTGTGACATAATATTTGACCAAATGGGCCGAAGCAAGAGAAGTTAATGACTGTAGTGAAACTACAACTGCGTGCTTTATATTTGATGACATTATAAATAGGTTTGGATGCCCAAAGATCCTTATGAGTGATCAAGGCACACATTTCATAAATAAAATAGTTGAAGCCCTGACTGATAAATTTGCTATCCACCATCAGAATATCACGCCTTACCATCCACAAGCAAATGGGACAATGGAAGCATTCAATAAGATCTTGGAGACAACACTGGCGAATATTTGCAGTGTGAACAGGGATGACTAGGATTTAAGAGTACCAACAATACTGTGGGACTATAGAACCACTTGCAAGAAGCTAACAATGCAGACCCCTTTTAAGTTGGTGTATGGTCTCGAAGCTGTTGTCCCAATGGAATATTTGGTACCAAGCCTAAGAATTGTTGCCTTTACAGATATGGCTGACATTGGCATTGTTCGAGAGAGGCTTGCACAGTTGGTCGAACTAGAGGAAGACAAATTTGTTGCAGGATTTAATCAACAGGTACAGAAAGAAAGAGAGAAGGCCTACCATGACAGGCACATCAAGAAGAAGGCATTTAAATAAGGTGATCTAGTACTGGTATATGATAGTAAGTTCATCAAACATCCTGGAAAGTTCAGAACGCATTGCCTCGGGCCATATGAGGTCACCTATGTTACAGAAGGAGGAGATGCGCATTTGGAGACTTTGAAGGGAGAATGGAAGGAAGGATTAGTGAATGGGAGCCGGTTGAAATTGTATTGTGACAACCAACTGCCTCACAGCTCTCAGTAAAAGCATGAGGAAAAGGGTCTAGGTACCATGTGCAGTTGAAACTGGGTTCCAGACACAGAAAAAACAGTCTGCATAGGGAAGGAGAGGAGGCATAGATTAGAAAGCAAAGGCTGCACTGCGCAGTCTGAAGTCAAATTGAAATACAAATGTCAGATATGAAGTGCCTCGGGACGAATCACATGTGAGTGTTGGGGGCTTGTTGGCCTTTGGTTATGGAAGTTAGAAAAGAGCAAGGAAGAAAAGGCAAAATGCGAACTGTGCAGAAGACACAGTGACTGTTACTTGGTCAAAGTGAGAAAAAGAGAAGAAAAGAAGAAGAAAAGTAAAAGGAAGCAAGTCGATGAATGAGGAGATCGAGGATGACATATTAGAAAGGAAGAAGGATCATGGACAACTCAACAAGAGGAAAAATCCATTGTTGTATGCTTTGAAGCACCACACGAGAAGGAATGAAAGATAGACTGGCAAAACCCTGAAAATGCGGGTCAAGTTGACCTAGGGTTTAGAGACCTAGGGTTTTTGTATCTAGGGTTTGTGACACCTAGGTTTTGTCCTAAGGATGTCGGTGAGTGATTGTAATGTATAAATAGAGGTCTAAAGGACTCGAGATGGGTTTTTGTTTTTGTTGTTGTTGTTGGTGTTATGATTGTTGTTGTTTTCTTTGTCATTGTGTGATCGAGTGAGTAATACTAAGTAAAAGAGAAGTGCTGAGTACGAGAGCCTTATGTATTGTAAGATTTTCAACTGGGTGCGAAGATCAACCCTGCAATTGGGTGCACAGGGAGGGGAGAGATAGAGAGGAGAAGAAAGAAGATCTGCTAGTTAAGAGTGCAGACAAGAGCTGTATGCTTCATCTTAATATATTATAAGGTCAGTTCTGTGGATGTGGCCCTATAGAGAGGGTGAACCACATATATCTTGTGTCGTATGTGTGATTGATGTTATGTTCTTTTCCCTTTTGATATACTTCTATTGCATTACTTTGTTAGATCTGATAGATAGTTGTGTGGAGTAGATCTAAGATGATAAGTGATATATGCATGCTGTACTATTCTAGTATTATATCCACTTGATATTCCCCTTGGTTGTAGACATCTTTGTCCTGCAACCCCCCCATAGCTTCTTCGGGTGCGACTGCATCTTCTTTGCAGGTGTTTCCGAAAGGGCCAGTAATTAGGGATTGTTGGTACACTCTTGGAGCTTTACCCTGGGTCTGCCCCTGTGCCAACAAATGGTTCCGTTTCTGGGATAAGAATCTTCTTGAGGGAATGTCAAGGTGGTTCCCATCAAAGGAAAAAATTCAAAAGTGGATAGAGGATCAAGAAAGAGACTTTGTTGAAGCCTAGAGCAAGAACCCTAATATTAGTATGAAGGATTGGTTAGGAGGATATATATTTACTGATATACATGAGATTTTCTTTGGAGGAATCCATCAGGAGCTATATGAGTGGTTAGCTAGGATAGAAGATACCCAGTTTGAGATCATATCTATACCTTCTGTGGTTTGGACATCGATGTTGATCAAGAAGGTCAAGAGAGTTGATAACGCTGTGTCAAGAGAAGTAGATCACTAGTTTGATAGTACCATTGGAGGGTATATCACCGAGTTTCCTGTTGACAGAGTAGAGTCATATAGCCAAGCCGAGAGATATTTCTTCAAGGGACCCAGAGGAAAATTTTTACATTTTCTGAAGTTGAGGATCAAGATGCTATTGCATGAGAAGAACATCTTGAAGATATAGTAGATTGGTCGGATCCGGAAAAGCTAATGTTCAAGAATTCAGACGACGACAACGACACAGAGGTTGGACATACACGTAGTGGGAGATAGTTCAAAGAAGTTCATCTTGCGAACTTGTTTAAGAAGAACTATGGGGACAAGGGTTTCTACAGTGGAGAAGAGGCAGATCTGATGGACGAAGAAAATTCAGAACCCGCTGGTACAGAGGAAGGGAAAGCTGAAAAACCTCGTCGGGAAGAGCCAGAAACTTCAGGAACTTTGCAGACTACTGAAGTGAGTACTATTATCCCTCCTGTTGATTCAGTAGCATTAATAAATTAGAGTAATCCAAGCCACCAGAGTGTTCAAATCACTGTCACTAGTAGTCCACCACATACTTAGTCAGAAACCCTCGAAAGATCTATGGTAGACGAGATGAGGCTCCCTATTTTTAGGGGAGATGGATCTGAAGATCCTGATCAACACTAGTTCCTATGTGAAGCCATATGGAATATTAAGAATGTCATCGACGAAGATGTTAAAAGAACTCAGTTTAGTACTACCCTAAAGGATCACGCACTAAGATGGTACATGAAGCTTGTCCAAGGACTTGCACAGCCTAAGCCACTGAATGAGATCAATAATGTGTTGATTGCAGAGTTCAAGAAACCCAAGTCAGAATCACAATGTATTATAGAGCTACAAGAGATCAAGTAGAAGTTAGTCGAATCTATTTGGGAATTCGATAAGAGATTCAAGACCTTAACATGCCGATTGAATTTTCAGATCCTAGAGGAGCAGAACAAAGAATGGTTTATTGCTGCCCTCTTACCACACATTAGAGTTCCTCTGATGCAACAAAAGATTACTTCGTAGGCTGAGGCACTGGAGATCGCCATGAAGTTAGAATCAACCTCTATGGGAGAATCGAGCTCAGGTATGAGTCAAATCTTGAGTCAGCTAACTAGTTTGTCTCTACAGGTTGAAGATATGAAGAAAGACAAGGGAAACGATAAAAGATAAGACATCTGATGTGTCAAATGCAGATCATAAGGCCATGACAAGGAACACTGTCCCTTATTTTATGAATACTTGGCCTCTGGAGCTCCGAGCCCTTTGAAGCAAGTCACCCTACCCTGGTGCGAGGTATGCAGAAATAGACATTGCCCTGATGAGTGCTATTACATGCAAACATATGTTCAACCACCCACAAATTTGTATTGCACGTTCTGTAAGTCCGTATGGAACGATGATAGGGATTGTAGGAATTATTACCTCATGCACAAAAGTTCAAGAGACGTATACAATATTGAAGGCGAAGTACAACAAGAATGAAACACTACGCAGTATAACTCCCTTGGGAGAGGAAACTTCAATCCTTGCGGTGGATTCAAAGGAGGAGGTATGGGTCGAGGCCAAGGAAAAATCATTTGTTACAATTGCGCACAACCAAGACACTTGGAAAGGGACTGTCAGAACCCTTGTACCACTTGCAACTACTGCAACTCTTTCAAGCATGCAATCGAGGAATGTCCAACATTGCTGGCTAAACTTCAAGAAAGACAAAGACCTCAATAGAACCCGCAAGTGCAACTGATATATGCTGAACCTTACAGAGAATAAACTAGATTCGCTGTTATCACTAGAGGAGGTGCTGTTACAAGAGAAGACAAACTAACCCAAGGAAATACTACAGAATACTCAAGAGTCAGGAAAGCTACAAAGGAGACCCAAAATTTTGATGCAAATAAAGAAAGACAAATATTTGAGGAGGCAGGAAAAGAGTTCAAAGCAGACCAAGGATATTCATCAAAGACACGACCACAAGTAATATTATATGGAATGCCTCTGGCATTTGATCAGTCTTTTACGCCAAAAGAAGGATAAGAGGTAAGAAAGCTCATGGAATTTTTATATACTTGTTTTAAGTTGATCCAGGATGAGAGCGCTATACAAGAGCTACAAAATTTAATCAGATAGTATGAGATAGGAAGGATAGATCCTTTATTGAACAAAGCGGTACATCAACTATCCAAGAAGATAAGGACAAATAAGGAACTACACTTGAATGCTCAGATAAGAGAATATGATATAGACTATGTGGTCCTCGACTTAGGGTTGAAGGTCAATGCCATGACGAAGAAAGCCTGGGCACTGATGGGAAAAATGAAGTTGATCTATTCCCCTATCAGGTTTAGGATGGCTAATCAATAGGCAATAAGCTCCTTTGGAATATTGGAACATGTCCCTGTGGACATCGACGGAGTAAGGACGTTTGCATATCTTGAAGTAATTGAGATAGTTGATGATAACTGTCCTTATCTTGCGCGGTTAGGAATTGATTGGGCTTTCAATAATTCCACTGTGGTTGATTTAAAGAAAAGAAGTACGATGTTTGAAAAAGATGGCCTTAGGGTCATTTCACCTTTATATCCAGATGAAGGTCAGTGATACACAAAACCTATCAGAGAAGAAGACCGCGCATATGAACTGGAAAACATATACAAATTAACAGCCAGACAATAGGATTACATTAATCCTATGGCCGATGGAAACCTAAGCTGGCGAAGTGACAACAAATGTTCATAAGATTCAGAAGAAGCACTGGAGAACTGACAGAACAAAATGTATGAAGTATCTACAAGGAGATGTGCTATATTAACCAGAGAAGTTCGCTGGATCGACACAACAATAAGTAACTTACCCACTTTTGATGGTCTGAGTCCTTTAGAAACCTTCTTGTCGGAATACAAAGAAAGTGTACCAACACAACATATATTGTTGGCAATGGATGAGGCCTTGAAATCAAAACCAAGAAGATGGTCAGGGACACACAAAAACAACATTACAGAATGTGTACAATGCCGTACCTTGATGACCGCGGTTCTCAACACAAGTGGAAGGCTGCGAAGTTCAGTACACAAGTCGAAGCTGCCCAAAGGATCATGTGCGAAGTTGCGAGGAAGCATGGAGAACCATTCCTCAAGAGCAGTAGGTGCACAAGTTCATTAACACACTAGACACAACCCCTATCAACTGGCACCTTCAAGCGGAGTTGCGCCTCATCACTGCAGATTGGGAAGGTATGACTTAGAACTTTGTAACCACCTTCTTATTTGACAGTCAATATACTTCAATAGATCAAGAATTACAGATTGTAAGACAAAAAGTATTTGAGGAGGCCTCTAGCCCCCCTTTAGAACAAGAAGAGGACGAATGGACTGCGCTTGTGCAGAAACTGCAAGGCTGTTACAACATCAATGCTGATGAAAACGATGATCCTAGGAAGGTGAACATCACCGAAACAGAAGGCCAGAGAGATGTGGAAGGACTAGGATTTGAGCTACCATTCATTGAAAAACTGATCAATATTAAGAAGGTCAACATTGGAACAGAGAACACACTGAAGCTTGCAAATGTTGGAGATTATTGGGATGCTGCTACTATTGACAAGATAATAGAGTTATTTCTTGAATATCAGGACTTGTTTCCGACCAAGTTCACTGATATGAAGGGCATTAAAGGGCCTATGGGAGAGATGATAATCCCTTTGAAACTAGATGCAAGACTATTCAAGCAGATACCCTACAGATTGAACCCTAAATATAAGGATAAAGTGAAGATTGAGCTCGACAAAATGCTGGAAGCAAGGATTATAGAACCTATCGAAGAATTAGAGTGGATTAGCCCTATGGTGGTACAAGACAAGACAACATGAGAGATCAAGATCTGCGTAGATCTCAGGAAGCTGAATGATGCATGTTTGCATGATCCCTTCCCTACACCATTGACTGATGAAGTGTTAGATAATGTGGGAGGCCATGAGGTATATTATTTTACCGATGGATTTTCAGGATACCATCAGATCCAGATTGCCAAGGAAGATCGCCATAAGACCACATTTTCAATAGAATGGGGATCCTACCAGTATACAGTGATGCCATTTGGATTGAACAATGCCCCAACCATCTTTTCCAGGTTGGTGGTCGAAGCATTCAAGGATTTTCTGCATAAATTTCTAGAAGAATATTTTGATGATTGGACTGTTTTTAGTTTATTGAATAATAATATTGAATGTCTAAGGCTAATGTTGGACAAATGCAGGCAGTGTCAAATTGCCTTGAATTTGAAGAAGTGCATATTCTTCTCACCATTTGGAGTGTTATTAGGTCATATTGTATGCAAGCAAGGATTGCTGGTAGACCCATCTAAAATTGCCATTATAGTTGATCTGCCACCTCCTACTTCAGTCAAACAGTTGCGCACTACGCTAGGACATACTGAATATTACATGAATTTCATTAAAGGATATGCCCATATTACAACACCCATGGAGAAGCTTTTGAAGAAAGGCTATCAATTTCACTGGATTGGGGAGTGCCAGTAGAGCTTCGACACACTGAAATAGAAAGTGGTTACTGCGCCTATTCTGGTTTTCCCAGATTGGAGTAAGGAGTTTCATGTGCATGTCGATGAATCTTCTATTGGCTTAGGAACAGTGTTAGCACAACCTGGGGAAGGACATATTGGCCATCCGTTATCTTTTGCTAGCAGGAAACTATCCACAATTGAGATTAATTACACCACCATTGAGAGAGAAGGATTAGCCATGGTGTATGCGCTGCAGAAATTTCGCCACTACTTATTGGGAGGCCACTTTAAAATGTTTACTAATCACTCCGCGCTAAAATACCTAGTCAACAAGCTAGTGTTTGGGGGGGAGAATATGCATATGGCTTCTGCTATTTCAGTAATATGACTTTGAGATCGTAGTTAAACCAGGAAGAATGAACAAAGGTCCTGACCACTTGTCAAGGTTGGAACATGGCGAAGAGCCGACTAGTTTGGAGGATGCACCGCGAGATGCATAGTTATTGTCCATTATAAATATTGATGAACACTTCAAAGAGATAGTCCAGTTCCTATCAACATGAATGGCACTTAGTGAGTATACAATTCCCCAGAAGAAACAACTAGTAGTTCGCGCTGCCGAATTTTCACTTATAGGTAGACAACTATACAAAATGGGACCTGATGAGATAT
The DNA here is from genome assembly GCA_009831015.1 of Picea engelmannii. Lineage (NCBI taxonomy): Eukaryota > Viridiplantae > Streptophyta > Pinopsida > Pinales > Pinaceae > Picea > Picea engelmannii. The sequence goes on from ML789248.1 coordinate 448,249, forward strand.
TGAGAAGGTGCGTTTTGGAGGCAGAGTGACCATTGATCCTTGCTGAAGCTCACGAAGGCATCACTGGAGGACACTATGCAGAGAAATAAACTGCACAAAAGGTTCTTATAGCCGGGCTTTGGTGGCCTACCTTACACAGAGATGCTAAAGGCTATTACAGAGCCTGCGATGTATGCCAAAGAGTTGGGAAACCGTCCAGAAGAGATGAAATTCCATTAGAACCACAACTGACCCTACAAGAATTTGAGAAATGGGCCATTGACTTTGTGGGACCTATTAACCTAGCAGGGAAGTGCACAGGAGAAAGTTACATCATCACTGTGACAAAATATTTGACCATATGGGCCGAAGCAAGAGCAATTAAGGACTATAGTGCAACTAGAGCTTCACGCTTCATATTTGATGACATCATAACTAGGTTTGGATGCCCAAAGATCCTTATGAGTGATCAAGGCACACATTTCATAAATAAAATAGTTGAAGCCCCGACTGAGGAATTTGCAGTCCACCATCAGAAGAGCACGCCTTACCATCCACAAGAAAATGGGATAGTGGAATAATTCAATAAGATCTTGGAGACAATGCTGAAAAAGATTTGCAGTGTGAACATGGATGATTGGGATTTAAGAGTACCAAAAATACTGTGGGCCTATAGAACCACTTACAAGAAGCTAACAATGCAGACCCCTTTTAAGTTGGTGTATGGTCTCGAAGCCATTTTCCCAATGGAATATTTGGTACTAAGCCTAAGAATTGCTACCTTTACAGATATGGATGACACTGGTGCTGTTCGAGAGAGGCTTGCACAGTTGGTCGAACTGGAGGAAGACATATTTGTTGCAAAATTTCATTAGCAGGTACAGATAAAAATAGAGAAGGCCTACCATGACAGGGACATCAAGACGAAGGCATTTAAACAAGATGATATAGTACTGGTATATGACAATAAGTTCATCAAACATCCTAGAAATTTCAGAACACATTGGCTCGGGCCATATGAGGCCGCCTATGTTACAGAAGGAGGAGCTGTGTAGTTGAAGACTTTGAAGGGAGAATAGAAGGAAGGATTAGTGAATGGGAGGTGGTTGAAATTGTATTGTGACAACCATCTACCTTGCAACTCTTAGTAAAAGCATGATGAAAAGGGTCTAGGTACCAGGTGCAGTTGAAACTGGGTACCAAACACATAAAAGACAGTCTGAACAGGGAAGAAGTGGAGGCATAGAGCATAAAGAAAAGGCTGCACTGCGTAGTTTGAAGTCAAAGTAAAATGCAAAGGTCAGATCTGAAGTGCCTTGGGATGAGTCACAGGTGAGTGTTAGGGGCCTGTTGGCCCTTGGTTATGGAAGTTAGCGAAGAGAAAGGAAGAAAAGGAAAAATGTGAACTGTGCAGAAGACAAAGTGATTGTTACCGAGTTGAAATGAGCAAAAGAGCAGAAAAGTCGAAGAAAAGTAAAAGGGAGCAAGCCGATGAACAAGGAGATCGAGGATGACATATCAACAAGGAATAAGGATCATGTACAACTCAGCAAGAGGAAAAATCCATCGTTGGATGCTTTGAAGCACCACGTGAGAAGGAAGGAAAGACAAGCTGGCGAAGCCCTAAAAATGTGGGTCAAGTTGACCTAGGGTTTTACAGACCTATGGTTTTGGTATCTAGGGTTTGTGACACCTAGGTTTCGACCTAAGGATGTCGGTGAGTGATTGTATTGTATAAATATAGGTCTAAAGGACCTGGGATGGGTTGTTGTTGTTGGTGTTATGATTGTTGTTGTTTTCTTTGTCATTGTGTGATTTAGTGAGAGAGAAGTGCTGAGTACGAGAGTCTTCTGTATTGTAAGATCTTTAGTTGGGTGTGAAGATCAACCCTGCAGCTGGGTGCGCAGGGAGGGGAGAGAGATCGAGGAGAAGAAAGAAGATCTGCTAGCTAAGAGCGGAGACACGAACTATATGCTTCATCTTAATATATTATAAGCATTGTTCTATGGACGTAGCCCTAGAGAGAGGGTGAACCACGTATATCTTGTGTCGTATGTGTGATTGATGCTATGTTCTTTTCCATTTTGATATACTGTTATTGCATTACTGTGTTGGATCTGATAGATAGTTGTGTGGAGTAGATATAAGCTGATAAGTGATATATGCATGCTGTACTGTTCTAGTATTAGATCCACTTGATATTCCCCTTGGTTGTAGACATATCTATCCCGCAACCCCCCCATAGCTTCTTCAAGTGAGACTGCATCTTCTTCGCAGGTGTTGCCGAAAGGGCCAGTAGTTAGGGCTTGTTTGTGTGCTCTAGGAGCTGAACCTTGGGTTTTCCCCCGTGCCAACAATTTTCTTATAGCAAGTTCTAAAGTGGTTGGGTTCTCTGGGATAATATGCTTCTTGCTATCAAACAAATAGGTGTTGAGGGTACTGTTATCCCTTAGCCTAGGGATAACTAAGGAGATTATGTCTTGAGGCCCATAGGTCCTAGACATGGTGTACCGAGAGGCATATTGACTTGAGCCTGGTCCTGGAGGGCCCATCTTTCTTCTTCAGTGCCTCCACCTTGTCAACAATAACAACATCCATCCCATCGACCTGGTCCTTCAACAACAATCGGTCTTTCTCCATGAGGTAATGAGTTCGGGTATCATGGTATGTGTCACTTTGATTCTCAAAAAAATTGAATATGTGCATTTAATTCTTTTTACTTCTAACATGTGCTTGGAATTGTTATCTCCTTAAATACCATAGTCAGTTTTTTTAATTTAGGTGATAGGTCATTGAAAAATGCAGTTCTAAAATTTTCAAGGTTCATTTTTGAGAACCTTATGTTTGTAATAAAGTTTTGAAAAAGTCAGATTTGATTTTTATTTTAAAAAAATTCAAAACACAGGTTTTGGTGGCTAAGTGCCTCTCCAAAAGCGCTTCTAAGCCACCAAAAGCCCTAGATTTCGACAGAATAAAACCAAAATTCAGGGCTATTTAGCCACCAAAAGCGTAGGAGCTTGGAAACAGTAAACACATCCTTTCACGCACCAGAACCGTCGGGTTGATGTGTTATGATTTCAATTAACCATTGAAAAGACAGAAGAAAAGTCGTTTGAAGACTTGGATCTCATCCCGACATCATACATCAAATATTTTTAAACTTTTGTTTCATTAAAGCACATGGTTGTGTACATTCCCATCATTCAAGTTTACCAATCATGATGACTTCAAATCTTTTGCCTTCCTTTTAATTAGGGTCTTTTTCTTAGTGCATATCTCACATTTTTCGTTTCTGTCGCAGCTAAGCCAAAGCTCCCTAATTTTGCGCTGTGCGTTCTCCCTCCAAGCCCGAATTTCCAATTGCAGGTGTACATGAGCATTTCGAAAGATGAAGAAAGGAGGACCATCTCTAAGAAAGGAACTTGATGATATTCGTTACCTGGAATCACACCCAGATGTGTGTCAACTCTTTAAGGACGCAGGTTGCTACAAATTTTGTGAAAAATTACAGAGCTCTTACTAGTAGGTGGCATAAGCTTTTTCTCTAACTTTTGATGGAAGAAAATAAGTCATTGGCCAAGATGAATTCCAAGTGGATGAAGCCCTCATAGCTGAAGTGACAGAGCTTCCAAGGACTGGAGAAAACTGGTTCAAAACCACTATCACAAAGGATGTTGAATTTAGGTCATACCTGAAACCATAACATAAATGTTTGGTATGGAAGAAAGACATTCCTTTGTCTTTTCTTGAAGAGAAATGGCAACATTTATTGAAGGCCATCCTTGTTTATATAACTTGTGAAGGTAGATACAATAGGGTGATGATCTATAATTTTAATCTCATGAACCATTTCACCGGTAGGAGCCCACTCAATATGCCTTATTACCTCCATAGAATCTTAACTAAGATGGCTCATTAGGTCAAAGCTAAGCCAAGCAAGGTTGCAGGAAGGTTATCCCATCATGGTTTGATTAAACTCTTGGATTGTGAGTTGTTGCAGAGAAGGAGCAAGGAATGGAATTACTTCTTATTTTGGAATGATTTTTAGACTGATGTACAACCAGAGGATAAGAAGAGTCCTTCTTCAAAGAAGTCTTCTACTCACAGAAGTGGAAAGAGGAAGAGGAGAGCCATCTCTCCAGTTCCAGTTGATCAGCTCTCTCCATCTTCTAAGCCTGAAAAAACTAAGAAGAAACTGAATTTTAGCAAGGAGGCAGAGAAGGCAGAAGAGCGTCCATTGGACAAGAAGATCCTAAATCTCCCCTATACAAACTCTGAGGATGAAGAGAACCAGGCTGAAGTAGAGAAAGGAGCAATCCTAGCAGAAGATCCAGTTACAACAGGGTATGAAGATCCAGTTACAACAGTGTATGTAGATCCATTCACATCAAAGTATGAAGATCTTCCATCACCTATACCCAAGGATAAGCATGAAATTCAAGTTGCAGAGGCCTCATCTAGCAAGCCAAAGAAAAACAAAGCAAAGAAAATCAAGAAACTCAGAGAGAAAATAAAACAACAGGATGTGTTAGAGAGGGTGATTAAAGCCAGATACAAAATCTTGTTAAATAATTTTGCAGAAACCAGTTCATCCCTAGAAAAATTGGCACATGAAATCATAAAGGAAAATAAGAAGAAGAAGAAGATTGTAAAAGACTACAACAACCTATGGAGAGTAGCTATGCACTTGAAGAAAAAGGTCAGGTCTTTAAGGTTGCGAGCTATGTCTTCAAGACCTCATCCTCAACCACAGGCTAATCTTGAAACCCTAGTAGATGTAGCCATCCATTGGAATGATCCAGAGGCAGCCAACAACCCTACAACCATTCCAGAAATTGAATAAGGTGCAGAGGCTTCAGAAGATCAGCCCTAAGGTGTTTTAAAGCTAAGGCAAAAGGTATGGTGCAATTTTGTTATTTTTCACTAAGACAGAACTTTCGGTGGCTTAGGCGAACATTTCAACTGTTCATTAGCCATCGAAAGAAGAGCTTTTGATAGCTAACTGACCTAGATTTTGTCTATTTTAGCCACCAAAAGCAATGATAGGGAAGAGAGGTATTATTTTTGCACATATCCAAGTTTTTCTTATCCAAATGCCTCAGGAATGGTTCCAAACGATATATAATAATTAAGGTCATCATTATCAAGATTCTGTTTTGATTTTGGGGATGCCTAGCAAGGTGGAAAGGTTAAATTGGTTACCTATTTTCTGGGAAAAAACTATCTTGTTGCCAGCAGGTGGCAATTTCAATTTGTCCCATATCTTATGAAGACCCATCAACCTTGGAAGGCTTACTACACCTGTCGAATATTTTGAAAGACATGAAAATCACTTGAGATAAGGAGTTGACCTATTTTATAGGATATCTGCCTATTTTCTTGTGTCAGTTATTGATTTTCTATTTTTGGTAAATTCAATCCAATATTCTAGGATTTGAATATCTGATGTAAAGGCTATAAATCCACAAACTTTTGATGAACCAAGGGTTCGAATTTGGAGACTTTTTGACACTCTGTACTTAAGCTTCTCATTTGCAGACCAAATAATACAAGTTTCTTTTGCATTACCTGTTTAGATTCATATTTTCTCTGTCTATTCTATATTTGCACATGGATGTTTAATTCGTGTCCATTCTGTTTGTCTAAAGCCTGATAGATTTTATCCTATCTTTACTTTGATGAGTTGAATTGGAAATATATTTTACTCATTGTGATTGGCCATTCATATATCTTTATGTGTGCGTCTGCTGGCATAGTAAGAATTCTCTATACATTCACTTAAGTTACAAAACCTATGAACAGTGAGAGTTAAAAGCCTTGTCATATGGTTATGTTTATGCATGTCTTGAGAGAGAAGGTCTGATTTAGTCATCTGACTTGATCCAATTAAGAGAATATTATACATTATTGATATATTAGTTAAGTTACCAGGCATCTCTGAGATACAACCTAAGAGAGTTTCCTAGAGTGATAACAAATTGGCGCCATTACCGTTGAAGAGATTGAAGCTCAGCTTTCCTGGGAGACGACACAGAGCTGATCCTTGATGATAGACAAGGATTAGACATTACATTGGTTGTAATCATCTATCTGGTGACTCCACGTGTTCATCCTGGCTGTTGTTCCTGAGTCTGTACTAAGGCTTAGAGTACAGTGTCAAGGCATCCGAAGGTATGTAAAATATGTATACGAAGATGAAGTCACCTTCTGTATAGGAAACTAACAAAGGTTTCTACGTTCTAGCCGTCTAGCTTCCAACTGTTCCTGGGTAGTAATATCTTGTTCGATGGCTACCCATGAACGTTCCAATTCCTCTCGGGCGTTCGCAGTTTTAAAAATTGTATCAAAAAGATTTAAAGCGATATGTATTTGATTAGCTAACCCGGGTTGAATATTTGGTTGAATTGCTGCGGGGACAGTCATTGAGGAACAATACAAGTATGAAATGATTAAACGAGAGATTTCAACGTTGTTCAATTTTGGTCGAAGTGAATAGAAACATTTGCATGAAGAATGAAATAAAAACGCAAACTGAAGGCCCTTTCCCGTAACTGTGTTATTTCCAATAAAAAGATGTAGGATGAGAGAAAAATGTTTAGCTGAAGATAACGTATGGTTCCTTTCAATAGGAAACTCGCACACACATAGAAGAAGAAACTAACACAGACATAATTGATATAGTGTAAATAAATACATGATTCTGTAAATGCAAATTGGTCTTACACCCGCTAAAGCTGGTGCAGAGGAAAGACAAGAGACAATTACAGAAAGATAAAACCCCTTTCACTATAGTAGTGGTCGTACTAAATTATAGTGATACACATCAATTATGTAGAGCAAAATGAAAAGAAACAAATAACATAACGAAACAAACTTGCAACAAGGTCGTGACAGAATTAGGAATCTCCAAATTTGCTTGTATTAACTTCCTTCATGCAAAAAACTCTATTTACAATTTGATCCCAAAAAGTCCAGCCTTTGGTTCTTCTTCTGGTCATCTCTTTATACAAATTTACCCTTTCATACTCTATTTTCAAAAAAGTGCCAGGTGCTTCCTTTACGTGACTCGGTGCCCATGATACATTTGTCCGTAGAACTGGATACAAGCTGTGGCGGTTCCGTTTGGCAGCTGTTAGGAGCGAAATCACTCCATCTCTTCTACTTCGTTTTCAAGAAGTGCCAGGTGCTTGTCTTTGCATAGACTAGGTGCATATCCTACATTTGTCCACGAATTGAGACACAAGTTGTGACGACTCTGCTTGACAAATGGATTCGGCAAAATAACACTCTCGAGCTAATTGTGGAAGTTTATTCCCCATATATGCATTAACAACATCAAGGGTGCCGAGTTGTGTACTGGGTTGAATTAGATGTTCATCAATTTGAGCCATGTCTGCCCTGTCATCTTAGAGATTTCCGTCAAATTTCTCTCATTTTTCTCCTTCATGTCGAGGGAGATCCGCTCCATATTCATCTGCCTTAGTGTCTCTGTGTCTCCTCCACTCTCCATCCCTAACATCTCACCATTTATGACTTTGCAGGTTTCTTCTAGTGAATTCGTCACTTTTTGTGCCTGCTCCTTGCTTAAAGTAATATCATGTTCCCAATTCTTTAACAAAATATTACCCCTAGTCTGTTCGGCAATGGAGAGTCCGAGGGTCCCTGCTGAAAATTTGTTGTTGGTAGCTATCACTGCTTCCTGGAAGACGACCCGAGCAGCTTCTGCGTTTATTTCCTTAACAATCAGATTCTTAGAAATCTGATTCATTAACAAGCAATCTTTCTGAAACTCCCCTGTTTTGTTTAGCAGACTCTGTTGAGCAGAAGAGATCCTGCTCCTAATGTCGATTGCTCAGGATTTAACAATCTCAACGTCAATCACCTTGCTTTCTGTGACTTCTAACTGAGACTGTAACTGTGTGATCCTCTCCCTCTGCTGACCCAACTGCACTCGACCCTCTCGGATAACTGAGTTTGCTTGTTCTATCTTGGTTTTGAGGACTTCGATTTCTTTCTTATCGGCCAATTTGGCCAGCTCTATTGCTCGACTCGCTTCACTCTTAGCGTCTTCCACAGCCGAAGCTACTCGGGCTTCCAGAGTCTTGATCAAGCGATTCTTTGCTTTGAGCTGATTCTTTAACACCCCAACCGAGAATTGATTTGCCGTCGCGTACGCTCCCAGCGTCCCTGCAATCTCTGTGGAAAATTCATCTTTCCTTTTGTTCATCCCATCGATCATCACTTTGAACCTTTTGACAGTTGATCCTTCCTCCCGGGAGAACTCCCTTTTCACAACTTCCTTTCTCTTTTTGTCGAAGAAAAATTCATTGGGAGGAAGTTCTTCTTCTCTGACTGGCCTTAGCTCTTCTCCGAAAATCCATCCCTCCTGTATGTTTCCTTGTGTTGACTCTAAAGGGGTGACAGAGGTGATAGGTTCCCCGATTTGCTTCGCGGCCTTACCTGGTGTATCAAAGGAGTCTTTCTCCTTCGGAGGATTAGAGGTTTTTGTCTCTGTCCCTGTCTCCGGATTCTGAGCTTCTGGCAGGTCTGTGTTTTTTACTTCCACCTCTGGACCATGTTCCTTGGGTGGGTCAATTGTCTCTTTTTCTGTTTCGGGATTCTTTCCCTCTTCAGGACTTTTCTCCTGTTCGGGATTCTTTTCCTGCTCGGGATTCTTCCCCTTCTCGAGACTCTTCTCTTGTTCAGGATTCTTCCCCTGCTCGAGATTCTTTTCCTGCTCGGGACTCTTTTCCTGCTCGGGACTCTTCCCCTTCTCGGGACTCTTCCCCTTCTCGGGACTCTTCCCCTGCTCCCCTTCCTGACGTTTTTCGGGATTAGAAGTTTGCCCCTCAGAAATTTCGGCCTCTTTTTCTTTATCCTTGGAAAGTCCCAAACCTCCCAGCACAACGGGGAGGCATCTTTTCCTATGTTCCTGAAATTTTAAAACAGAATCCCTGTCTTCGGGTGCTAGAGACCTGATTCGAAATTGCACTTCTGTATAGGACCTCGCCCCTCGGAAAACATCATCCGAGGGTGAGAATTCGTGTTCAAACTTCTTTAATCCACAATTTCCCAAATGGTTACTTACAACCCTCTGAGGATCATGCTTTTTGTACTCAATAGAGACTAGGCTCAAGTCTTCTAAGGTTGCAGCCTCAGCCTTAGCATGTCCGAAATCTAATAAGGAATAGGAATTGAGCCGAATAGGGAAAAACGACCATACCTTCTTTGATGACGCTTTCAGTTCTTTGCTTACGCCGCCGATCACCGTTTGTCGAGCAATCTCGCGACATGCCAGTTTGTCGGGGATAAATTGTGGGAGCGCCAGAGGAGGAACAACAGCTCCGAAAACTCTAAAATAGGAGAATTATTCTTCTACGTACCAGTCCGCGATACTGCTCAGATTCGCAGGAATGCTATCCGAGATGCGGGGTGGAAAAAGACCAAAAATGGTGAGGTGTAGGGGCACCATCACCCAGTTGAAAATATCATAAATAAATTTATTTGCGTTATTTTCCCACAGCTTGTTGTGGTACTCATGCACAGTTTTTTCTTCGGTTGGACTCCAAGCCCAATTCATCAAAGGAAAAGGTGTCATGGAGCATATTGCGTCCATGATATACGCGGACATGAAGAATCCGGATGGTCTCCCGGCTGCCTTTTTCTCCTGGTACTCTGTGACTCTGTTGAACAAACTGTCGGAGAGCATGTTAGCCCAATTAAATGAGCAACCTTCCGCTACCCGAGAGATGAGAGGTACCCACTGAATGTAGAAATGGGCAGTATCTTCCCATTCGAAAAGCCGACAAGTCATCATCGCCACATACATATACTGTGGCTCTAATGAAGAAATTGAATACACACCCTTGTCATTCGCTCTGAATGTTGCGGAACACGAGACCCACTCTTTAATCAAACTAGGCATGGTTTTGTCATATTCTTCGCATTCCTTCTTTTTTAATTCCTCCAGGAATTCTTTGCCATATGTATGTTCAAAAGTTGCTGGGAGCTTATACATCGATTGGATATGCTCTGGTCTGAAAGTCCCGATTCTGTTCCGTTGGTCATTTATGATAGTTCTAGTGGGTAGGTCGACGTGATCCAATGCCCATCGGATCATGTCGTAGTATGGGAGAAACCGAGGTTTGGTTGCAACCAGGTGCATCCCCGACTGAACAATTGTCTTATATTTTGTGTTCAAATCATCCTTTTCAAATTCATTGTCATCGGAGTCTGAGTAGTTAACCAACTCGGTTTGTAAGATGTCTGAGATAAACGACCACGTGGGTACTGAGCCGCCAGTCTGAGGTGAAGTATCTGAGACGTTGTCTGGACCCTGCGCTGCAACCTCGACACTTGCTTTCGCTGCTCTCCTTGGAGCCATGGCTGACGCTTGCTTTTTCACTTTTCTGCAATAGACCTGTGTATACATGCGGAAATGAGTTTCCTTGGAGAAAGGTGAGCTCTGTGTGCTTATGAGAAATGTTTAAAAAGAATGAAACTCTCGTATATATATTTGAAATAAGTCTGTCAAATCGCACATAAAACCACATTTAATGTATAAATCCGATCTTATTTATTCGTGGATTTACCCTAATTCTTCATTAATGTCATCAATGTTTGGCGGCTTGACAGGGAGTCGGGGTATGGAGAGCAGCAGGTGCTTTGGGAAATGCGCAAACCTCGATGCGCGGGACGGTACGTATTTCGTTTTATTTTTTTTTAAATTTCAAATTTAGCAATGTTAACCATTTTCTCGCCTATCGCTGTATCGTGGACTTCCTTCCAACAATTTGAATCTTTAACTCGCGAGACTGCGAGGGCCGATTTGGATTTGATTAATAGTAATCATGATTTGGAGAGTCATTAATTGTATAATTAATCTATTCGCCATATCGCGATTTCGGGAATTCGAGGACAAATTTTTGGGAGAATGATATGCCGAGTCGCGATTTCGCGATGGGGCGATAATTAAGGCTCTGATTAAGAGAAGGAAATCTTAGATTAAGCGACTAATTAATCTCTCTATAATCATGTCGCAACTTCATGAATCGCAGTTTTGGGCACCTTAACTTGATGAAAGGAAGTGCCTAGGGACGATGTGCCGAGAACCACATTTAACCATGGTTAGTTTTTTACCTTTGGACCTTGACCAAGGTTATCCCAAAGTTATCACATTCTGGGCTCTCGGGGTTGAAAAAACAAAGCCTTAGGTTCGATGAATGCCGAGGCGCGAATTCCCGAATATGCAAACTCGTGAGTTTAAAAGTTTTACCCTAGTTAATGTTTTGCGCGAAAAAACAAAAAACGAATTCGCAGTTTCGCGTTTCGGGACTCATGAATTCAGAAATTGAAATATCCGGCTTACGATGTCTCGAAATAAAATAAAAGAGCAATCATACTTGCGAAAAATGGATATTTTTTGAAAGTGAAAAAAACATTGCTATTCAGGTGACAAGATTTCATAGTTTTATGATTTCAGCAGGAAAAGAAAAACAACTTTAGATCTCAAGTATAAAAATTGAAAATTGCGGGAGGTGAGAAACAAGGGAGGCTCCAACATTGGCTCCAACTAGGGATCACACTTCCCTGTGAGGCGGGAAGAACAGTAGACCAAGTGCCAAAATTGGGTAAATGGAGTCATAGGCTAAAATCAACAGAAAATCCAAGGAAAAAGATAGAAAGGGGGGAGAAAATTTTCGCTTGGTACCCCAGATTTTTTTTCGAAATCAGATACTCTTTCCAAACACAACTGATGGCACTTTTTCAACTTTCCCTTTCTCATTACTAAGTTTGGGGAACGCTTTAATACAGTCGTAACACTCCTAGGATATTCAACAGGTCTTGTGATTCTTAGCTTGCATAAAAAAGAATGATATTATATAATCTAAAATAGGGAAGTCCCATCGGGATTTGGGAAAATGATCAGGTTTTCAGAAAGTGTTGATTACCAGAGTAGATTGATGTTTATGTATAACAACCTTACATATCTCTCAGACATTGCTTCACTGCCAGCGAGCCTGTTCAGTACCCCGATGAAGTTGTCTGACCCCCCTTTTTTTACTGAATTTCTTTTCACCACTTTGGAAAATATTTATGCGTTTAAACGCTAAGACGAGGGCAATCATTTATGAATTTCCTTTCATCGTCTTAATGGACTAGGTGGGGGCAATCATTTCTGAATTTCCTTTCACCACCTGTCTCAGTATTTATTTTTAAAACACGAAGATGGGAGCAATCAATTTATATCAGGGTTGAGATCTGTGTAATATTTTTATCAGAGGTCTGTCAACTTATTTTGATTACTCGATATCAACCTTCCTTTGACCCTCACAAGACCTTTAATTCTTAGGGAGACAGGGGGGAATAATAATAAATTTTTTTAAGGGACATCCTGTTCGAGCAAGCTTTGATTTCTCGGACGCTATTGAAAAACCTAGGAAAGTTAGGATCGCTATATAAACATTCCCTAGCTTAACAGAGGATCAGGTAGTTGTGAAGACCAGTGTTCTTATTAAGATCTGGTTCGGAATCCCTGAGGTTTGAAACTAAAAATCTTTATCCCCACCCAAGGGCTTGGGAAGATAGTGACTCACTAAAAGTTAGGCCCAAATATAGACAGAAAATAAAGGCAGCAAATCAATGGTTTAATATAAAAATGGTCACAACAGTTCTGGACTAGTTTTCGAATGCATTCGGGAACAATAATTATGACTGACTGCTTTTGGTTTAACATATTCATTCAAATTTAGTTTGAATATCAAAGCCAAAGATAATCCTGTTATCTAACCTTTTATATTGCAATTTGAACAATATTACCTCAGATTGCTTAAACAACCTTTCATGATCTATGTATCAAGAAAACTCACCTCTGTCTTTTCAATTTCCTCCTGGACTATGAATTATCTTATGTATCACCTGATTTATGTTGTTCTATTATCCTCACCGGCCTACACATTATATTTTTTTTTGTTAGCTTCGTCTGAGGCTGTAATCCTGCAAAAACGAATACAAATCTGATTTGAAAATGTGTTGAAAATTTAAGAACGAAAATTAAAAATTGAAAATAAATGTCCGAACAAAAAACATAAATATGTACAAAAACTCATAATAAAATTTATTTATTTACAATTATATACATATAATTTTTTATTTTATTTTATTTCTTTTTTATCCGACGACTGTTACGTCATGTAGTGCTTTAGATATCGCCCGTTGACAGGGGTGCTGAGAACTTCCCCATCAATATTTTCCAGAAGAAAGGAATTTTTTCCTTCCGGGGCCAAGATTCTGAATGGTCCATACCAAAGGTGGTCAAATTTGCCATGTTTCGCGGCTTCCTCCCTTCTCGCATCCCACCTTAGTACCAAGTCACCTGGGAGGAACTCTCTGTTCTTTGCCTTAAGATCGAACAATGCTTTCATATCGTCCTGGTATTTTTCCATTTTCTCATCAACCTCCACTCTGAGCTGTTGAACCTCAATCAGTTGGTTAATTCTCCTGGTCACATGATTGGGCTCTTCGTTTTGATCCTGCCATAATTTCATCACTAGCAATGCTAAGTTTATAGGCAGAACTGTGTCGGTCCCATATACCATCTGAAACGGTGAAATGATGATAGACCTTTTAGTACTGATACGGTTTGCCCAAAGTGCGTGCTTCAAATGTACATGCCATGACCTCTTGTTTTCGTTCAGTACTTTTTTTATTACGTTTACTAGGCTCTTATTATATGATTCAACTAGCCCATTTCCCTGAGGGTAATAAGCAGTGGAATGGCCGAGAATGATACTGTACTTCTGGCAGAAGTAAATCATAGCCATGGACTTGAAGGCCTGGGCGTTGTCGGTAACAATCTTTCGGGGACACCCGAATCTTGATAAGATGTTATGTTCCAAGAAGTTGATCACCACCGAGTCTGTTGCTCTTTTGGTTGGAATTACTTCCACCCACTTGGTAAAATAATCTGTGGTCGTTAAGATCTACTTATGCTGAGCACGGGAATGGGGATTAATTTCTCCTATGAAGTCTAATCCCCATTGTTGAAATGGGGCTTTAGTTTTGACTGGAACGAGTGGTAGGACATGGAGTTTTTTCTTACCAGTGAATATTTGACATGAGTAACAGGCACGTACTTTAGCATTAACGTCCGAAAATAGTTTCGGCCAATAGTATCCGGCCCTCAGGATCTTGTAGGCTGTGGCTCTCCATGCATGGTGTCCCCCGCAGATTCCTTCATGAAACGCTTCTATAACTCGCGGAGTTTCAGACTCAACCAGACAGACCAGTAAAAACCCGAGTGGATCCTTCCAGTATAGTTGATTTTCGGAGATGCAATGTTTTACAGCATGAAGTTTTAAAGTTCTGTATTTAGCTGGTGTTAGTCCATCTGGACATTTCAGGTTTAATAAGTAGAAGACTATATCTTTATACCAGCCTGACGATACAAATTTTTCTTCAACTTTGCTTGGATATGTCTGGTCATCCGGCTCTTGCAAACGTGCGTCTCCATCTTCCCCTTGTAGGCAATTGATGTCAAGAGCTCTAAGGTTTGACTCAGCCAAGAGTTTGGCTAGACCCTTTCCTTTTATCAATTTAGTTGGCTTGATTTCCAGATCAAATTCTTGTATTTTAGTGAGCCAGCGCCCTCGCTTTCCATCACTATCTGGTTGTACCAATATATCCTTCATAGCACTGGTTGGTACATACGCGATAATTTTTGAATGTAGAACGTAAGTTCTGAATGCTTTTAGCGCTTTCACCATTGCGTATGCCTATTTTTCTATTATATCATATTTTAGTTCGATGTCTCTAAGGGTCTTGCTAAAAAACGTGATCAGGCGTTCAAAGCCTTCATCATCTTTTTGCAACAATACCGCGGAGATAGTATGTTGAGAAGCGAATGAAAAGATGAGGAAATATTTCAAGTAATCTGGGCTTGTTAACACAGGTGCCTCGCTGATGACTTTTTTAATACGCTCGAACGACGCTTTGGCCTCGGTCGTCCACTTTACTCGGCTATCTTTCTTCATCATTCCTGTGATCAATTTGACAATCTCAACAAAATTTGGTATAAACCTTCGTAAAAAAATTATTGTACCTAAGAAAGATTGAATTTCCTTAACGTTTCTAGGAATACTGATAGTTTGTATCGCTTCAACCCTCTTAGGATCAATCTTGATCCCATCTTTAAATACGATGTGCCCCATAAGCTTACCTTCCTGCATAGTGAAATGTGATTTCTTTGGGTTCAAAGACAGACCATACCTGCGGCATTTTTCGAAAGTTTGTTTTAAATGGATCAAATGTTCTTCATCGGTTTTAGAAAAAACCGTCAAATCGTCAAGGTAAATTACTACGAACTTATCTCTTTCTCCAATGAAAGCGATATCCATGGCGCGCTGGAAGGTAGCCCCTGCGTTCATTAAACCAAAAGGCATTTTATCATACATGAATGTACCCCATGGTGTGGTGAAAGCGGTTTTTTCTCTGTCTTGCTCGTTCATGGCGATTTGGTTGTACCCAGAAAACCCATCTATCATAGACATCCGATTTTCTCCAACTACCCTTTCCAGGATGTGATCCATCTTAGGAAGTGGATAATTATCTTTAAGAGAGGACCTGTTCAAGTTCTGGAAATCTACACACAGTCTGATTTCTTGGTTCTTTTTTCTGACAGGGACCAAATTTGCCACCCATTCTGAGTATCTTAGAGGCACAATTATCTTTGCATCTAAAAGCTTCTTAACTTCTTTTTCAATAACAGGCAACAAAATGGGGTTAAACTGCCCAAGTTTCTGCCTAAAAGGCTTGACCCCGGGCTTCAAAGGTATCTTGTGCTCAATTATAGAAGTGTCGTATGTTCGAAGCTCGTCATAGGACCAGGCAAAAACATCTTTATATTGTCTGAGTAAGTCTCTATACTGGTCTTTTACCTTAGGAGGGATGAATTTAGATATCTTTACTATCCTAGAATCTTTTTCAGTTCCTATGTTGCAATCTTCCACTTCTTCTGGTTGGGGCTGCAAAGTAGACTTCATAGGTATGCCATTCTGATCGAAGAGTCTCTCCAAAGGAATTAAGCCTTTCAGGATTTGGTTATTTTTGAGGATCAACATGCGATGATCTGCTATTTTTTCTCGGAAGGTTTCAGGGTTTTCATCTTCTCGCATAATCCACATCGGGTCATTTTGGTTTTCTTGATCTGGATGAGTTTCATAGAATTCACCTATTGCTATGAGAAATTTCTGAATTTGTTCGTCATATTCAAAGACCTGCCAGTGTCAGATATTGTCTGGTATAGAGGGTTTATATCTGATTTCAATATGATATTTCAGTTTAACATTCGTGGGAGGGGAAAAGGTCGAGGCTGCCTTAGCCAACGCGTCAGCATGTAGATTCTCTGTGCGAGGAATAGAATGGACCTTTATAGATGAGAAAAAATTCTCCATTAAATCCCAGGCGCAATTTCTGTATGTTCTTAGTCTGGGATGCTTGGCTTGGTATTGTCGGTTTACTTGTTTTACTATCAGTTCAACGTCACCGTAAACCTCCAAGTTTTTTATATTCAACTTCTTTGTAGCCTCTAAACCCAAGATTAATGCTTCATACTCGCATACATTGTTGGTGTAATCTATGTCCCACTGCAAGTGATATGAGAAAGGAACGGTAAACTTACCTTCAGGTGCTAACAAAAGTATGCCAGCACCAGCTCCTTCAGAAGAGGAAGCGCCATCGAAGTACATTTTCCATATACCATCTTTACATAGTTCTTCAGTCAAGGGGCTAAGCTCTTCTTGCTCCATATCAAGTTCTTCTAGACACCCATACAAACCATCATCAAATGACAATATGCAATTTCCTAGATCTTGATCTGCAACGTAAATGGGAAAGTTGTTTGGATTCTGAGGATCACTGACAGAATATGCCTATCTTGTTTCTCTGTACAACCGGGTAAACTGACCACCGAATATAGGGATTGTGGCATATGACATGTCCAATTGTAGAGAACCTCCCAACTTGGCTCCCCATGATCTGGATAACAACATACCATATTTGGGGGGAATATCTGCTATAACCACATCCATCAGGATACTCTTGACCGGGACCTGAGCCAGGGTAACTACCAGATCTTTTATCATTCCCATACATTTAACCTTTCTTGAATCAAACGAGTATAGGTCTCCATAGGGTCTAGTAATCTGGAGCCCCAACCTCTCCATTATAGTTTTGGGCATAACATTATGTGAAGCCCCGGAGTCTAACATGCAGTTATGCAGTAACTGGTCATGTATATTCAGGGTGATATAGAAAGGAGCTACATTGTCTTTGAATCCCTAAAAATGAGGACCAAAGGTGATGTTAGGTCTGTCATCTTCTAGGTTGATAACGTCGGAGTGACTTTCTGGTTCGTAAACGCCCATAGCTTTGGCAATTTGCTTCCGATAAGTGGGGTTTTTTGCTAATTCTACCAAAGGAATCGATATCTTAATTTTATTTAATTCGTTTTCAAAATTGTAAAATGTATTGGCCTTGTCCGCTTCTTTGGTTAAGAGTTCCGAGCCTTTTTCTTCCGACTTGTTTGTTTGGATCGCTTTATCACTCGTGACCTTAGTCGTAGATGTAACTTTATCTGTCGGTCTTGTTTCCTTTGTTTGGGTTTCAACTTTTTTCATCTCAGACTCTTGAGTCTTTGCTATCTTGACTTTATTGCTGGGTAACAATGTCTCTTCCAGAGGAGGTTCATGAGATTGACCCCTTGGTAGGATTTTCATAGGTTGGTTAGTTGAGGTGGGCTTATTTTTTGATCTCAGATTATATCTGGGTTGAAAATCAGCCGCTATCATTTCTGTTTCTGGTTGAGATACGCAGAGGTCAGTATGATCACCTTCTTCTTCTTCATTAGACGGTTGAGGAGTATTTAAAGATTTCTCATATTCTTCCCTAGTCAGAAATGGCTGCGAACACTCATCACCGAAGCATGCAACTTCGTCTTCTGAATCTTCGAAATCTTGGAGGTCACTTGCTCCTATAAAATTTTCGTTTTTTAGTGGAGCTTGTATTTTTTGATCTTCATTCTTTATTTGCCTCTGTTGATTTTGGGGATTTGGGTTTCTCCTGAAGTCTCTTTTGTTAGAAGAATCAGCTTTAGCCTGATCCAACTCCATCCTAGAGATTTTGTTAGACAGATCTTTAATTATTCAGGCCATATCATCCACTCTGTCATCAGTGTATCTATTTGACCCGAAAGGGCCTGCTGGTTCCCTATAACGTCTATTATCATGGTTGACTGTTTCTATTTTAGCCTTCAACTTACCCGAAGCCATCATATTAGATTCTATTTCGACAACATCGTCTTGCATTCTATTAAGGGTGGCTCCTCTTCTTTCTCGCAAAAGTAATGCAAAATCAGGTTCGAAAGCTCCCGCAAAGGTTACTTTGGCTGAGGGTTCGGAAGGTTTAACAACGGCTGGAATTTTATTATATAGTTTGTTAAATCTCAAAATAAATTCCATAATTGTTTCTGAGTTCTTTTTCTTTAGAGACCCAAACTCAGTAAGGTAGTACAAGTGGTCCTTTCTCTCTCCCCATTGTCTGAGGAATTCATCTTCCAAGGCATTATATGTTCGAATAGAAGCTGCAGGAAGACTCCGAAACCAGGTTCGGACCTGTCCTTCGAAGGTCTGGACAAGTAGTCTCGAATAGACATCCTCGTGCTCAATACCACAGATGTCTGCAAACTGGTCAAAAATTTTTATATGTTCGGCCGCGGTTAGATCTCCCTCCCCAGTAAACTTAGGAAGATTTTTAATGTAGTTGTCAGGTAAATCATGGAGGGGAACTGGTAAGACTAGGGGAGCATACCTTACTGCTACTTTCGAAAATACTCCGGGAGGAGGGGCATTATGATGTCCTCCACCTCCTCCTCCGACGCCTGCCATCGACTTGGGAGCAGGAAAAGAGGGTCTAACACACTTTTTGGAATCAGGTGAAGTTGGGAAGTTCTACCGAAGAACGGCTGGTGTGTCAAATGATAACGATTTTTCTAAATGACCTTTACCTTTGTTTATAGATGGGAAAGTCTGATGTGGCTTACTCTTAAATTCAGAGTAGTTTGTTTCCGGATCTTTGGTATCAGATAGAGGGCTTCCAGAAGTAGGAGATTCTGAAGGGCCTTTGGTCTTTAAAAGTGGGTTTTTGGGTTTATTAATTGCAGCGGTTGCCTCAGAAGAGCCTCTCGCTTTTAAAATTTTTTCAGGATCATTTACAGGCTTAATTGGCTTGCCATCCGGGTTCTGTCTGGTATGCCTTCTACCAGACGCCAGTTTGTGTTTCAGTGGATTCGCCAAGTGAAAGATTTTTTAAAAAAAGCCTTAAAACTGTGTGCACTCTATGTTCACTATCAAAGAGTAACACTATCAACGAAATATCTTGTCGTTTTCCCAGGGAAAAGATTTCGTAACTTCATTCCCCGGCAGCGGCGCCAGAAAGATGTTGTTTCAGTGGAGTCGCCAAGTGAAAGATTTTTTTAAAAAAGCCTTAAAACTGTGTGCACTCTATGTTCACTATCAACGAAATATCTTGTTGTTTTCCCAGGGAAAAGATTTCGTAACTTCGTTCCCCGGCAACGGCACCAGAAAGATGTTGTTTCAGTGGAGTCGCCAAGTGAAAGATTTTTTTAAAAAAGCCTTAAAACTGTGTGCCCTCTATGTTCACTATCAAAGAGTAACACTATCAACGAAATATCTTGTCGTTTTCCCAGGAAAAAGATTTCGTAACTTCGTTCCCTGACAACGACGCCAGAAAGATGTTGTTCCTGAGTCTGTACTAAGGCTTAGAGTACAGTGTCAAGGCATCCGAAGGTATGTAAAAGATGTATACGAAGATAAAGTCACCTTCTGTATAGGAAACTAACGAAGGTTTCTACGTTCTAGCCGTCTAGCTTCCTACTGTTCCTGGGTAGTAATATCTTGTTCGATGGCTGCCCATGAACGTTCCAATTCCTCTCGGGTGTTCGCAGTTTTAAAAATTGTATCAAAAATATTTAAAGCGATATGTATTTGATTAGCTAACCTGGGTTGAATATTTGGTTGAATTGCTGCGGGGACAGTCATTGAGGAATAGTACAAGTATGAAATGATTAAACGAGAGATTTCAATGCTGTTCAATTTTGGTCGAAGTGGATAGAAACCTTTGCATGAAGAATGAAATAAAAACGCAAACTGAAGGCCCTTTCCCGTAACTATGTTATTTCCAATAAAAAAGATGTAGGATGAGAGAAAAACGTTTAGCTGAAGACAACGTATGGTTCCTGTCAATAGGAAACTCGCACATACATAGAAGAAGAAACTAACACAGAGATAATTGATATAGTGTAAATAAATACATGATTCTGTAAATGCAAATTGGTCTTACACCCGCTAAAGCTGGTGCAGAGGAAAGACAAGAGACAATTACAGAAAGGTAAAACCCCTTTCACTATAGTAGTGGTCGTACTAAATTATAGTGATACACATCAATTATGTAGAGCAAAATGAAAAGAAACAAATAACATAATGAAACAAACTTGCAACACGGTCGTGACGGAATTAGGAATCTCCAAATTTGCTTGTATTAACTTCCTTCATGCAAAAAACTCTATTTACAATTTGATCCCAAAAAGTCCAGCCTTTGGTTCTTCTTCTGGTCATCTCTTTATACAAATTTACCCTTTCATACTCTATTTTCAAAAAAGTGCCAGGTGCTTCCTTTACGTGACTCGGTGCCCATGATACATTTGTCCGTAAAACTGGATACAAGCTGTGGCGGTTCCGTTTGGCAGCTGTTAGGAGCGAAATCACTCCATCTCTTCTACTCCGTTTTCAAGAAGTGCCAGGTGCTTGTCTTTGCATAGACTCGGTGCATATCCTACATTTGTCCACGAATTGAGACACAAGCTGTGACGACTCTACTTGACAAATGGCTTCGGCAAAATAACACTCTCGAGCTAATTGTGGAAGTTTATTCCCCATATATGCATTAACAACATCAAGGGTGCCGAGTTGTGTGCTGGGTTGAATTAGATGTTCATCAATTTGAGCCATGTCTGCCCTGTCCATCTTAGATATTTCCGTCAAATTTCTCTCATTTTTCTCCTTCATGTCGAGGGAGATCCGCTCCATATTCATCTGCCTTAGTGTCTCTGTGTCTCCTCCACTCTCCATCCATAACAACTCACCATTTATGACTTTGTAGGTTTCTTCTAGTGAATTCGTCACTTTTTGTGCTTGCTCCTTGCTTAAAGTAATATCATGTTCCCAATTCTTTAACAAAATATTACCCCTAGTCTGTTCGGCAATGGAGAGCCCGAGGGTCCCTGCTGAAAATCTATTGTTGGTAGCTATCACTGCTTCCTGGAAGACGACCCGAGCAACTTCTGCGTTTCTTTCCTTGACAATCAGATTCTCAGAAATCTGATTCATTAACAAGCAATCTTTCCGAAACTCCCCTATTTTGTTTAGCAGACTCTGTTGAGCAGAAGAGATCCTGCTCCTAATGTCGATTGCTCGGGATTTAACAATATCAACGTCAATCACCTTGCTTTCTGCGACTTCTAACTGAGCTTGTAACTGTGTGATCCTCTCCCTCTGATGACCCGACTACACTCGACCCTCTCGGATCACTGAGTTTGCTTGTTCTAGCTTGGTTTTGAGGACTTCGATTTCTTTCTTATCGGCCAATTTGGCCATCTCTATTTCTCCACTCGCTTGACTCTTAGCGTCTTCCGCAACCGAAGCTACTCGGGCTTCAAGAGTCTTGATCAAGCGATTCTTTGCTTTGAGCTGATTCTTTAACGCCCCAACGAAGAATTGATTTGCCGTCGCGTATGCTCCCAACGTCCCTGCAATCTCCGTGGAAAATTCATCTTTCCTTTTGTTCATCCCATCGGTCATCACTTTGAACCTTTTGATAGTTGATCCTTCCTCCCAGGAGAACTCCCTTTTCACAACTGCCTTTCTCTTTTTGTCGAAGAAAAATTCATTGGGAGGAAGTTCTTCTGCTCTGACTGGCCTTAGTTCTTCTCCGAAAATCCATCCCTCTTGTATGTTTCCTTGTGTTTACTGCAAAGGGGTGACAGAGGTGATAGGTTCCCCGATTTGTGTCGTGGCCTTACCTGGTGTATCAAAGGAGTCTTGATCCTTCGGAGGATTAGAGGTTTTTGTCTCTGTCCCTGTCTCTGAATTCTGAGCTTCTGGCAGGTCTGTGTTTTTTACTTCCACCTCTGGACCATGTTCCTTGGGTGGGTCAGTTGTCTCTTTTTCTGTTTCGGGATTCTTTCCCTGTTCGGGACTTTTCTCCTGTTCGGGATTCTTTTCCTGCTTGGGATTCTTCCCCATCTCGGGACTCTTCTCTTGTTCAGGATTCTTCCCCTGCCCGGGATTCTTTTCCTGCTCGGGACTCTTTTCCTGCTCGGGACTCTTCCCCTTCTCGGGACTCTTCCCCTGCTCCCCTTCTTGACGTTTTTCGGGATTAGAAGTTTTCCCCTCAGAAATTTCAGCCTCTTTTTCTTTATCCTTGGAAAGTCCCAAACCTCCCAGCACAACGGGGAGGCATCTTTTCCTATGTTTCTGAAATTTTAAAACAGAATCCCTGTCTTCGGATGCTAGAGACCTGATTCGAAATTGCACTTCCGTATAGGACCTTGCCCCTCGGAAAACATCATTCAAGGGTGAGCATTCGTGTTCAAACTTCTTTAATCCACAATTTCCCAAATGGGTGCTTACAACCCTCTGAGGATCATGCTTTTTGTACTCAATAGAGACTAGGCTCAAGTCTTCTAAGGTTGCAGCCTCAGCCTTAGCATGTCCGAAATCTAATAAGGAATAGGAATTGAGCCGAATAGGGAAAAACAACCATACCTTCTTTGATGACGTTTTCAGTTCTTTGCTTACGCCGCCGATCACCGTTTGTTGAGAAATCTCGCGACATGCTTGTTTGTCGAGGATAAATTGTGGGAGCGCCAGAGGAGGAATAGCAGCTCCGAAAACTCTAAAATAGGAGAATTCTTCTTCTACGTACCAGTCCGCGATACTGCTCAGATTCGCAGGAATGCTATCCGAGATGCGGGGTGGCAAAAGACCAAAAATGGCGAGGTGTAGGGGCACCATCACCCAGTTGAAAATCTCATAAATAAATTTATTTGCGTTATTTTCCCACAACTTATTGTGGTACTCATGCACAGTTTTTTCTTCGGTTGGACTCCAAGCCCAATTCATCAAAGGAAAAGGTGTCATGGAGCATATTGCGTCCATGATATACGCGGACATGAAGAATCCCGATGGTCTCCCGGCTGCCTTTTTCTCCTGGTACTCTGTGACTCTGTTGAACAAACTGTCAGAGAGCATCTTAGCCCAATTAAATGGGCAACCTTCCGCTACCCGAGAGATGAGAGGTACCCACTGAATGTAGAAATGGGCGGTATCTTCCCATCCGAAAAGCCGACAAGTCATCATCACCACATACATATACTGTGGATCTAATGAAGAAATTGAATACACACCCTTGTCATTCGCTCTGAATGTTGCGGAACGCGAGACCCACTCTTTAATCAAACTAGGCATGGTTTTGTCATATTCCTCGCATTCCTTCTTTTTTAATTCCTCCAGGAATTCTTTGCCATATGTATGTTCAAAAGTTGCTGGGAGCTTATACATCGATTGGATATGCTCTGGTCTGAAAGTCCCGATTGTGTTCCGTCGGTCATTTATGATAGTTCTAGTGGGTAGGTCGACGTGATCCAATGCCCATCGGATCATGTTGTAGTATGGGAGCAACCGAGGTCTGGTTGCAACCAGGTGCATCCCCGACTGAACAATTGTCTTATATTTTGTGTTCAAATCATCCTTTTCAAATTCATTGTCATCGGAGTCTGAGTAGTTAACCAACTCGGTTTGTAGGATGTCTGAGATAAATGACCAGGTGGGTACTGAGCCGCCAGTCTGAGGTGAAGTATCCGAGACATTGTCTGGACCCTGCGCTGCAACCTCGACACTTGCTTTCGCTGCTCTCCTTGGAGCCATGGCTGACGCTTTCTTTTTGGATTTTTTGCAATAGACCTGTGTATACATGCGGAAATGAGTTTCCTCGAAGAAAGGTGAGCTCTGTGCGCTTATGAGAAATGTTTAAAAAGAATGAAAGTCTCGTATATATATTTGAAATAAGTCTGTCAAATAGCGCATAAAACCACATTTAATGTATAAATCCGATCTTATTTATTCGTGGATTTACCCTAATTCTTCATTAATGTCATCAATGTTCGGTGGCTTGACAGGGAGTCGGGGTATGGAGAGAAGCAGGTGCTTTGGGAAATGCACAAACCTCGATGCGCGGGATGGGACGTATTTCATTTTATTTTTTTTTAAATTTCAAATTTAGCAATGTTAACCATTTTCTCGCCTATCGCTGTATCGTGGACTTCCTTCCAACAATTTGAATCTTTAACTCGCGAGACTGCGAGGGCCGATTTGGATTTGATTAATAGTAATCATGATTTGGAGAGTCATTAATTGTATAATTAATCTATTCACCATATCGCGATTTCGGGAATTCGAGGACAAATTTTTGGGAGAATGATATGTCGAGTCGCGATTTCGCGATGGGGCGATAATTAAGGCTCCGATTAAGAGAAGGAAATCTTAGATTAAGCGACTAATTAATCTCGCTATAATCATGTCGCAACTTCATGAATCACAGTTTTGGGCACCTTAACTTGATGAAAGGAAGTGCCGAGGGACGATGTGCCGAGAACCACATTTAACCATGGTTAGTTTTTTACCTTTGGACCTTGACCAAGGTTATCCCAAAGTTATCGCGTTCTTGGCTCTCGGGGCTGAAAAAACAAAGCCTTAGGTTCGATGAATGCTGAGGCGCGAATTCCCGAATATGCAAACTCGTGAGTTTAAAAGTTTTACCCTAGTTAATGTTTTGCGCGAAAAAACAAAAAACGAATTCGCAGTTTTGTGTTTCGGGACTTATGAATTCAGAAATTGAAATATCCGACTTACGATGTACCGAAATAAAACAAAAGAGAAATCATACTTGCGAAAAATGGATCTTTTTTGAAAGTGAAAAAAACATTGCTATTCAGGCGACAAGATTTCATAGTTTTATGATTTCGGCAGGAAAAGAAAAACAACTTTAGATCTCAAGTATAAAAATTGAAAATTGCGCGAGGTGAGAAGCAAGGGCGGCTCCAACACTGGCTCCAAAGAAAATTAGTACCAGGTCGAATCCACAAGAATCACCTGTCACACCAGTGCCCAACCCATAACTAATTCTCAGAAGAGGAAGATCATTTCAAGGTCAGACTGCAAAACCAGGTATTAAAAGTAACCCTCTTTCTCATTCTAAGGAATCAAAAGATGAAAAAAATAATTTTTCTTCCTCTAAGATTATCAGTGAAAAATCAACTGTAACAAATGCAGAAGGATCATTTGTTGAAAATATTTCTGTAGAGCAACAAATTGTTTCTTATCAAGAGGAAAATGTCATTGCAGAAGAAGTGGCAGGCTCTAATTTGGTTGAAGAAGAATCTAAGTCTTTAGAAAGAAATCACAACTCTGCATCCCTTGAGTCCTTTCACTCACAGTAGGAAGACGACCATATAAATATTCACACTAATCTTCTTGTTGTAGAACATATTCTGCATGAACTGTCTGCTAAAGGTGAAGAAAAATTGGCTGAACAACTTGCAAATTTCTATATAGCTTCATACCAAACTTCTTTCCCGTCAGAGAGTTCACCCCATTTTAAATTAAATCCCCCCAGTTTTGAAGAATCTAAGAAAATCCTATCACCTCTCTCCCCAATAGTCATTATGGCTGCACCTCCTCCATTGACCAAAATGCAAAGAATTCTAGTTGCTAGATATGCACCTCTTGTGTTGCCAAATCAACCTGCAGTTATGCCCACTGGTGACTACCAAAAGTATATGCCAAAATTTACCGGAGAAGGAGATGTAACTACATAGGAACATATAGAAGCCTTCTATATCTATGATGAGAACCTAAACATAGAAGATGCTGATGTCTGGACTAGAGTCTTTGTTCAGAGCTTGGATGGTCATGCTAGGAAGTTGTTCAAGGAACTTCCTGCTGGCTCTGTAGCCGGAATAGAAGAGTTGGATGATGTATTTTTAAAACACTAGGGATATAGGAGAGATTTATTGTACTATATCACAAAATTTGGAAACCTTAAGAAAGAAAATGGTGAATCTGTGTCTGATTTCACCAAGAGATTCAACATAATGTATAGTAAAATACCTGCAGAAATCAAACCTACAAAGACTTCTGCCCAAATCACTTATGCCAACTCATTTGATTCTGAATTTTGTTTGCTACTAAGAGAGAGAAGGTCTGCTACACTTTCCTTGATGCCAGATGTTGCCCTTGAAGTTGAGTCAAAAATCTTAGCTGCTCATAAGTTAAAGGGAAATGTTGATAGAAAAAGGCAGAAGGAAGAAGCCTCTTCCTCATCATTTAAAAATCCCAAGATGGACAAATTGGCTAAGATGCTAGAGTCATTAACCTTAGAAATGTCCAAGTTAAAAATTGAAAATAAGCAGCCTGCCAAGGGAAAAGGATCCTATGAATACCCTCACAGAAATCCAAATCAGAATCCTAATACTTTCAGGAGGAATAACCAACAAGCATAGATTTTGAGAAGAGAGAGAAATTCCACAGAAGATTAGAAGGTAAGAGCCCCTCTCCAAAATACTATGATGGATGAAGATGAAGATCATTTTCAAGAAGAAGAAGAAGATAATATTCATTGTGTTGGAGATGATGTAGGGAAATCTTATTTGACACATCATGATTATGAAGAGGCATTAATGACTGAACAGATAAATGAAATTTTTGCTGATAATGGTGTTTTTCAAACTAATGATGGGAACAAATACAATCTAAGATCTAAGTCTAATACCACCAAGCAGATTACACCAACTCCTCCTTCCAAGAAAATAGCTGCCCCTGCCAAGCAACAAACTCAAAAAGATCAGGTTCTTGATGACCAACCAATTTCTTTGAAAACCCCTTCAAAGGAAAATGCACCAGCTCCTCCTCCCAAGAAGACTGCTGCCCCTGCCAAGCAACAAATTCAAAAAGAGAAGATTTCTCATGACCAACAGATTTCTTTAAAATCCCCTTCAATTGAGGTAAAAATTTCTAATAAAACTTCTTATTCTTTCAATTTTGAAGTTGAAATACAGAAGATGAAAATCCCCACCCCTTTGGTTGAGTTAATGAAGAATGAATCGTTTAAGAAAGATATCCTCAAGACTATTGATCCCAAATCCATATCTCTCTCTACTGATATTATTAATATATATGATGACAAGCCCACCATTGTCTTAGGTCAAATGATAGAGGATAGAGATGAAAGCTGCC
Organism: Picea engelmannii; assembly: GCA_009831015.1. Taxonomy (NCBI): domain Eukaryota; kingdom Viridiplantae; phylum Streptophyta; class Pinopsida; order Pinales; family Pinaceae; genus Picea; species Picea engelmannii. The sequence continues at coordinate 475,653 of ML789248.1, forward strand.
CACCTTTTTATATCTCTCTGAACATTCATGACAAAACATTACATAACTGCCTACTAGACTCTGTAGTTTCTCACAATCTAATGCCAAAGGAAGTTATGGATGAGCTTGGATTAGAGATTACTAAAAATTACCATGATATTTTCTCATTTGACTCTAGAAAAGTTAAATGTATCGGGATGATCAAAGATTTGGTAGTGACTTTAACTCAAGCACCTATGAAAACTATGCTCATGGATATAGTTGTAGCAGACATTCCACCCAAATTTGGATGTTTGTTATCAAGATCATGGATGAAGAGGTTAGGAAGAACTCTTCAAATGGACCTTTCATATGCTACTATCCTTGTTTTTGGAGGAGGAAACAAAATCCATCCAACCATCCTATTTACTCAATTGACACAGGTATGGGAGCTTGCATATTACAGTTTGAATATTCACTGCTGGATTCATTGTTGCTTAAACAACCTAGTGTTCAACCCACAGAGGTAGGAGAAGATGATATATGGAATATGTTTTTTGATGCGGCATGTACTAAAGAGATTGCTGAAGCAAGGGTTGTATTGATTTCACCATCTAAAGAAATTACACATTTGTCTTTCAAGCTTGATTTCCAAGTCACAAATAACATTGCGGAATATGAGGCTTTGATCTTAGGTTTGAATGCTGCAAAAGAAATGAAGATCAAGAGGCTGCAAGTATATGGAGATGCTGATTTAATCATTCAAAAATTAAATAAGTCTTTCCAAGCCAAGCATGTGAGGCTGAAAGATTATAGAGATGAGGTGCTAAATGTGATTGCTGCGTTCATTGAATTCAAGATCTCATATATTCCTAGGGCCATGAATTAGTTGGCTGATTCATTGGCTGTTTCAACTAGTACTTTCATACCTCCTTTTCCCCCAAAGTTGAATTATGAAATTTAGGTAAAGTATAGGCCTTCTTTACCTGATAATGTTAAATTCTGGAAATTATTCAAAGATGATGCAGAATTAAGCAAATTTCTAGGAGTGATGGATGAGTTTTCAGATTTATAAATTGATCAAGAAAATGAGCATGATGAAGAAGCTCAAAGGCCTAAATTCATAAATAAAAATGGAGCTCATGAAATTGTGCAGCTCTCTACCAACCGTATCCCCAAAGGTTTGGTCCCTTTAGAGAGACTTTTTGATCATAATGATGTTGCCATTAAACTATAAAATAAAGAGGAATATTCTGGTGTGTTTTAGTTTAATGTAGCATATGAAAAAAAGCCCTAAGTATGTTAATCTAGCTTCTCATTTGAATGATAAACAAAAATATGAATATGGTGAGTTGTTAAAGGAATTTTCTGATATATTTTCATGGCAGTATAGTGATTTGAAGACATACAATACAGAGATTATTCAACATAAAATTCCTTTGAACAAAGACACAAAACCTTTCAGACAGAAACTCAGATCATTCAGTCCAATGTTGTTGCCTATTATGGAAAGGAAATAAAAAAATGTTGGATGCCAAGATCATAATCCCTCTTAGATACTCTAAATGGATTGCCAACCTTGTTCCTGTTAGAAAGAAAAATGGTGAGATTAGACTCTTTGTAGACTTCGGGAATATAAACAAATGCTCTAAAAAAGATAATTGCCCATTGCCTAAGATGGAACATATTCTGCAGAAAGTTTCTGGAGCTAGTGTCATATCATTCATTGATGGTTTCTCAGGGTATAACAAAATTGAAGTCCATCCAGATGATAGGGAAAAAACATCATTTACTACACCATGGGGTACATTTATGTACGAAAAAATGCCATTTGGACTGATGAATGCAGGAGCAACATTCCATAGGGAAATGGATATTGCATTTGTGGGGGAAAAGGATAGATTTGTCTTGATTTATCTTGATGATATCACCGTTTTTTCATACATCCATGAATATCACTTGCAACATCTAAGAAATACTTTCTTGAAATGTAGAAAATATGGTATTTCTGTAAATCCCAAGAAATCCCATTTTGCACTCAGAGAAGGCAAGTTGCTTGGGCATATTGTTTCTGTAGATGGAGTGAAGATCGATCCAACAAGAGTAGAGGCAATTCAGAAATTGTCTCTCCCAAGATCCAAGAAAGATATCCAATCTTTCCTTGGAACCATAAATTTCATCAGGAGGTTTATTGCAAATTTTGCATAGCTTACCAAATATATCACATGCATGTTGAGAAAAGATTTTGAAGTAAACTGGATAGAAGAAGCCAGTCATTCTTTTGAATCTATCAAAAAAGATATTATGACAGCCCCTGTCTTAATTAGCTCGAACTTTGAAAAATATTTTTATATTTTCTCATTTTCCTCTAATGATACAATTGCAACAGTGTTGTTACAGAAGAATGAAGATGGGCACGAGCAACCAGTAGCATTTTACAACAAAGTTTTGAGGGATGCTGAAATTAAGTATGACCCAATTGAAAAATAGTCCTATGCACTAATCAAATCACTCAAAGCATTCAGGATCTATATACTACAGGCCAAGGTAATAACATATGTACCCTCAAGTTCTGTGAAAGATGTCCTTGTTCAACCTGACATTGATGGTAAGAGGAGCAAGTGGATAGCTAAAATGATTGAATTTGATATAGAGATCAAGCCAATAAAAATTATCAGAGGCCAAGGACTTGCCAAACTTCTTGCAGAAGACAATTGTAGAATGTTAGAGATAAATTTTGTTGGGGTAAATGCAGAAAGTGATCAACATCAAATTTCTGTAGAGAAACTCAACTATGATTTGTAGGTATCCTCTCACTTGGAATATTGTGAATATTGGTATCCTCTCACCAGATATGAGCAAGACACAGGTGAGAGCTTTGAAACTTAAGGCCATTAAATTCTGCATAAATGACAAGATGTTGTTCTAGAAAGATCCATCGGGGGTACTCTTGAGATGCATTAACAAGGAAGAATCAGTTCAAACAATGAAAAAATTTCATAGCAGTGAATGTGGAGGACACCATTACTAGAAAACCACTACTCATAAAATTTAGAGAGCTGGCTACTATTGGCCTTGTTTATTTTCCAATGTATGTGCGTTTGTCAAATCATGTGATAAATGCCAAAGGTTTTCAGGTAAGCAGCAGTTGAAATCTTTGCCTCTTAAACCTGTTATGGTTACAGTTCCTTTCCAACAATCGGGGTTGGATTTCATTGGAGAAATACATCCGCCTTGTAGAAATTAACAGAGATGGATTCTTGTTGGTACTAATTACTTCATGAAATGGATTGAATCCATTCCCACCAGGAACGCCAATCATACAGTAATCATTAACCTTCTATATGATCATATTTTTGCTAGGTTTGGCTGTCCCAAAAGACTTGTTACAGACAATGCAACAACATTTAATGATAAAGCCTTGGTAAAGTTGTGTGAGGACATGGGAATCCAGCTAGTTCATTCTACAACCTATTATCCACAAGGAAATGGCCTTGCCGAGTCTTCAAATAAGAGTTTGATAAGAATTGTTAAAAAATTACTAGATCAGAATCAAAGGAGTTGGGACTCTAAATTAAAGTTAGCTTTATGGGCTGATAGAATAACAAATAAGAAATCTATTGATACATCTCCATTCAAGCTAGTTTATGGTACAAAAGTTGTTTTTCCAATCCAGCTTGTGTTACCAGTAGCCAGATTTCTTCAAGAGGCTGATTTAGAGCCAAATGATCTTACCAGGAGGATTTTTCATTTGGTTGAATTACAACAGGTCAGAGAACAGTTGGTTGAAAATACTGAATTGCATCAGAGGAAGATGAAGGACACTTTTGATAGAAAGGTCAAGGCATATATTTTTGAAACAGGGGATCTAGTTTTGAAATGGGATGCAACAAGGTAGGAAAAGGGTAAACATGGCAAGTTTGATGCTCTCTGGATAGGTCCATTTATTATATCATCAGTGCAACAGAACAACACTTTTGTTCTCCGAAATCTGGAAGGTGATGAAGTCACAGGTGGCCCATTCAATGGGCATTTTCTCAAACTCTATTTTTCATGAGGCTTTCTCAAGCCTTACTCTATTGTAAATATTTATTTTCAGTTTTTATTTTTCAGTCTATGTATCAAAATAACTCCATGCCCAATGGACTACTGAGTCAAGCCAATTTTGAGTCTTAGGTGATAGGAAGGCTACTGAGCCAAGTTAGTTTTGAGTCTTAGGTGATAGGAAAGGCTATTGAGTCAATAAGGTTCTTGAAACCTCACAGGGAGGCTTTCATCCCCAGAAGGAGCCATATGCTATCTCCTTAAATAACACAGTCAGTTTTGTTAATTTAGGTGATAGGAAGTCATTGAAAAATGCAGTTATATATTTTTCAAGGTTCATTTTTTAGAACCTTAAGTTTGTAATAAAGTTTTGAAAAAGTTGGATTTGATTTTTATTTAAAAAAAATTCAAAACACAGGTTTCGGTGGCTAAGTGCCTCTCCAAAAGTGCTTCTAAGCCACCGAAATCCCTATCTTTCAGCAACATAAAACCGAAATTCGGGGCTATTTATCCACCGAAAGCGCAGGAGCTTGGAAACAATCAACACATCCTTTCATGCGCTGAAATCATCGGGTTGATGTGCTGTGATTTCAATTAACCGCTGAAAAGACAGAAGGAAAGTTGTTTGAAGACTTGGATCTCATCCCGACCTGATACATCAAATATTTTTAAACTTTTGTTTCATTAAAGCACGTGGTTGTGTACATTCCCATTATTCAAGTTTACCAATCATGATGACTTCAAATCTTTCATGTTCCTTGTAATCAGGGTCTTTTTCTTAGTGCATATCTCATATTTTTTTGTTTCTGTCGCAGCTAAGCCAAAGCTCCCTAATTTTGCGCTGTGCGATCTCCCTCTAAGCCCGAATTTCCAATTGCATGTGTATAAGAGCATTCCGGAAGATGAATAAAGGACTACCAACTCTGAGGAAGGAACTTGATGATATTTGTTACCTGGAATCACACCTAGATGTGTGTCAACTCTTGAAGGATGCAGGTTGCTACAAATTTTGTGAAAAATTACAGAGCTCTCACCAGCAGGTGGCAGGAGCTTTTTCTCTGACTTTTGATGGAAGAAAAGCAGTCATTGGCCAAGATGAATTCCAAGTGGATGAATCCCTCATAGCTGAAGTGACAGAGCTTCCAAGGACTGGAGAAAACTGGTTCAAAACCACTGTCACAAAGGATGTTGAATTTAGGTCATACCTGAAACTAGAACACAAATGTTTGGTATGGAAGAAAGACATTCCTTTGTCTTTTCTTTAAGAGAAATAACAACATTTATTGAAGGTCATCCTTGTTTATATAACTTGTGAAGGTAGATACAATAGGGTGATGATCTATCATTTTAAACTCATGAACCATTTCACTGGTAGGAGCCCACTCAATCTGCCTTATTACCTCCACAAAATCTTAACTAATATGGTTCATCAGGTCAAAGCTAAGCCAAGCAAGGTTGCAGGCATGTTATCCCATCATGGTTTGATTAAACTCTTGGTTTGTGAGATGTTGCAGAGAAGGAGCAAGGAATGGAATTACATCTTATTCTGGAATGATTTTTAGACTGATGTACAATCAGAGGATAAGAAGACTCCTTCTTCAAAGAAGTCTTCTACTCCCAGAAGTGGAAAGAGGAAGAGGAGAGCCATCTCTCCAGTTCCAGTTGATCAACTCTCTCCATATTCTAAGCCTAAAAAAACTAAGAAGAAACTGAATTTTAGCAAGGATGCAGAGAAGGCAGAAGAGCCTCCAGTGGACAAGAAGATCCTATACAGACTCTGAGGATGAAGAGCACCAGGCTGAAGCAGAGCAAGGAGCAATCCTAACAGAAGATCTAGTTCTAACAGGGTATGAAGATCCAGTTACAATATTGTATGTAGATCCATTCACATCAAAGTATGAAGATCTTCCATCACATACACCCAAGGATGAGCATGAAATTCAAGTTCCAGAGGCCTCATCTAGCAAGCCAAAGAAAAATAGAGCAAAGAAAATCAAGAAACTCAGAGAGAAAATAAACAAGAAGAAGTGATAGAGAGGGTGATTAAAGCCAGATATGAAATCTTGTCAAAGAATTTTGTAGAAACCAGTTCAGCCCTAGAAAAATTGGCACATGAAATCATAAAGGAAAAGAAAAAGAAGAAGAAGATTGTAAAAGACTACAACAACCTATGGAGAGTAGCTATGCACTTGAAGAAAAAGTCAGATATTTAAGGTTGCGAGCTATGTCTTCAATACCTCAACCTCAACCATAGGATAATCTTGAAACCCTAGTAGATGTAGCCATCCATTGGAATGATCCAGAGGCATCCAACAAACCTACAACCATTCCATAACTTGAACAAGGTGCAGAGGCTTCAGAAGATGAACCCTGAGATGTTTTAAAGCTAAGGCAAAAGGTATGCAATTTTATTATTTTTCACTAAGACAAAACTTTCGGTGGCTTAGGCGAACATTTCAACTATTCATTAGCCACTGAAAGCACAATTTTCGGTAGCTAACCGACCCATATTTTGTCTATTTTAGCCACATAAAGCACTGACAGGGAAGAGAGGTATTATTTTTGCACAGATCCAAGATTTTCTTATCAAAATGCCTCAGGAATAGTTCCAAACGATAGATAATAATTAAGGTCATCATTATCAAGATTCTGTTTTGATTTTGGAGATGCCTAGCAAGGTGGAAAGGTTATTTTGGTTACCTATTTTCTAGGAAAAAAACTATCTTGTTGCCAGTAGGTGGCAATTTCGATTTGTCCCATATCTTATGAAGACCCATCAGCATTGGAAGGATTACTACACCTGTCAAATATTTTTAAGGACATGAAGATCACTTGAGATAAGGAGTTGACCTAGTTTATAGGATCTCTCTCTATTTTCTTGTGTCAGTTATTGATTTTCTATTTTTGGTAAATTCGATCCAATATTCTAGGATCTGAATATCTGATGTAAAGGCTATAAAGCCACAAACTTTTGATGAACCAAGGGTTAGACTTTGGAGACTTTTTCACACTCTTCACTTAAGCTTCTCATTTGCAGACCAAATAATACAAGTTTCTTTTGCATTACCTGTTCAGATTCATATTTTCTCTGTCTATTCTATATTTGCACATGGATGTTTAATTCGTGTCCATTCTGTTTGTCTAAAGCCTGATAGCTATTATCCTATATTTTCTTTGATGAGTTGAATTGCAAATATATTTTACTCATTGTGACTGGCCAATCATATATCTTTATGTGTGAGTCTACTGGCATAGTAAGAATTCTCCATACATTCACTTAAGTTACAAACCCTCTGAACAGTGAGAGTTAAAAGCCCTGTCATCTGGTTATGTTTATGCATGTCTTGAGAGAGCAGGTCTGATTTACTATCTGACTTGATCCAATTAAGAGAATATTATACATTATTGATATATTAGTTAAGTTACCAGGCATCTCTGAGATACAACCTAAGAGAGTTTCCTGGAGTGATAACAATACCTTATGCCTTTCCACCTGTCCACACCTAGGGGGAATGACATGATGCCTTAGAAAGTTGGTTCCCATAGGGTTTGAGTTGCCATTGGGTGGGTTCATGAAAGGTCATCGTCCGTTCGCACCATACTTACCACTTTTCATCTTTTTTCCCTCTCATCCATCCCATACATTGGTTTTTCCAAGATAGCAAAGGGTTGTACCTTACCTTGTGGGAAGAAGGGGTTAAAGGCCCAGAGGGTAAAGGTAACTCGCAAAATATAAAATCCAAAAGAAAAAAACCTTCAGATGCTTCACCTAGGGATCTCCGAGAAAGAAATAAAAGGATTCTCAACAAGAAATAAAGGGGCCCATAAAATAATAAAATCAAGACCTAGTTCGAGGATAGGGGGTCTCATCATGAGCCAACCTATTAGGTCCATGGTCATGTAGCGGTATGACACTGCCATTCAGCTGGTCACCACGCCAGGGTAGTGGCTCTTGGTGGCATATCGAAGATAAAGGGGGTCTCATCACGAGCCAACCTTCTCATCTTCGTGAAATGCTTGTGGGTAACATTGTCACCACTGGTCACCATGCTAGGGCAGTGTCCCCTAACTAGTCTCTTGAAAGAAAAAGAAATAAGATAAAAAGATAAAAGGAATTGAATGGGCTTGGAAACATTTTCATCCATGACAAGGTGCAACTCACCCTCTTGAGAGGTACCCACAGGTAAGCCATACATTCCCTTATAATCACTACACCCAATACTCAAACATCCCTCACCACCTCATCCACTTACATGGATTGGATTTCTCTTCACCTGGAAACATCCCACATCTAATGAGAATTATCCCAATAGGACCTCCTAATGTCCCCTCCAAACCTAGCTTATAGAATAGCATAACATCTTTGAGCACTTGTCTGGGAAATAAAGTTTTATGCACATGTTTAAATAACTTGATTATTAGATGTGATTGACATTGCTATGACCCCTATGACTTATGAGCCCATGGAAGGCGTACTTGTTTTTGTTGTAGGGCCACACTCGAAAGACAGGTACACATGGGGAGATGATTACTTTGAACCTCCATAAGGATAAAATCGCACCAGATGGATGATGAGACCCCAGCCAGGGGCAGAGACAGATCAGAGGTTTGCACCAGAGAAAGAGGAGGACGTTCCACCAGAGAGAACCTGACAAGCTTGGACCCAGGGGGGTCTTTCCCTTCTCACTATTATGTAGGGTTTTGATCCAGAGGCCTTGGGAGGCCTAACGTTTTGCTCCTGTAGGCCAACATTGCACTAAAAAGGCATAAAATCAACCTAAAAGGGCAGGACGTCACCTTTTCTTCTTGATTTAGGGTTTTAATGTGTCATTTAATGTAAAAACTGGATATTACATGTAACTGGCCATGCTGACCTTTTTGACCTAACTCTGGTCATTGTAACTGTATAAATACGGGATTTTCCCTTGTATTTTTTCATCATCTTTCACTCACACTTGGTGAGGTCTGAAATATGCGCAACACTAAAAGAATCTAAAATCAATTGAAAATATTGATTAATGCATTACCTTGATTTTTACAAATGTTAGTATTTTGATGTTAATGAGTTATCATTCTTGGTCATTTTGAAGCCATTTTAAGGTACTTATAATGGAGCTATTGTCTTATAAATATTGCTGCTACAAATTCCTGTTTGCTTCACTATATATCAGCCATTTATTTTATTGATATAGTCCATGGTTTTATGAAGTACTAACAACAAGTTGTACTTGCAAAAGATATATTTTCTTGTTGCTTTGTTCCAGGCAGGTACATCTTGATACTTCACTACTTCATTGGTTAAAACCCCGAGACTTTATGATCAGTGTGACTTGTGAGAGGGGAAATTTTCATAGACATTTTAACCTTTCCTTCTCAAACCCCCAGGTCACCAGGGACGTCTCCCCTGGGCCATCAAACCTAAATAGAAAGAAGCATCCTATTGAGGTGACAATGATAGGATAATGTCTGTTACGCCAATTTTCTTTTCCTTTAACCTTTCCTTTGTTCAAAGTACAAATTGTGTGATAATAGGTACCATTATGAGTTGTTCCTAAAAAAATGGCGAGAAAGCTAGTGGAATGAGAGGTTGGGTTCATAGAGAGATTCAAACATTGAATATTTGTAAGCACAACCATACCCTCTTTCAACTTCTCAAGATTTGTATTGGTGGTGGTCATTGTGATAATTGAACATGAAGAAATGTTACTATAATTGGTATTTCCTGTATTAGTCATCTTACTCTTTGTAGAGGAAGACATGTTTGAGTCATCGACCATGTCTTGATTATGAAAATCACATCTATTATTGTCACTAATGTTGAATGCTTGTAGAAGTTGGATGGTGCATTCAATGAATATGTATTGTTGAAATTGTGATCATACAAATTATGGATATATTCAAGCTATGGATGAGTCTAATGTTAGACAAGGATTCAACCTTGATGTTGTGCTAATCCTAAAAAAATTTCATATAATTAGTGATTGATGAATGCGAGCTAAATGGAGGCACTATTTTAGAACTGCTATTATGTAGATCTGTTATCTCCTTGGCTAGCTCACTGATAACTTGATTTTGTTGTTGGATAAGTTGAATATGATACTGGAAAAACTATTGTTGTTGTTGGAAAAACTGAATCTGTATATTTGTGAGAGAGACATATTCACTTTGTTGTTTTCTATGAGGTGCCATGTGTGACACTCAATAAACAAAATTCTGATTGAAAATAGAGGGAGTGGATCCCTATAATGGCTACGAAATCCTGAAGAAGAAGGGAATAGTGTTAATTTTTCGGAATTTTAGATCTGATAATTATTTCCTTATGATTTCAATACAAAATTTCCTTTCATGCCACAATTATCATAGAATAACCATACACTAAAAATATCAACTATAACAATGCATGGGAATAAAATGATCTAGAAATATTAACCATGCACAATAGACACAAGAACACAAGAATTTATCCTGGGAAACCAAACCTTGGGAGAAAATCTAACAACCTTTATTATATAAGAATTCAGTCCAAGATATTACCGGTACATCACCATCAATAGATCAAAATACCATTCAAAGAGTATCCTCCCCAATCCTAGTGTCTCCAAAAGCTAGCGTCTCATAAAAAGCCAAAATACAACCAAGATAGAGCTTCTCCAAGTCTAGTGCCTCTCAAAGTGTGGCACACTCATCAATATAACAAGAACTCAAGAGATAGAGAAAATCTTACAATTGCAACTGACAATTGGCTAGTGCACACTTTTTAGGAGAAGAGCTGTGTGTCCAAATGAAATGACATTGACGCTATTTATACTTTTCCAGGATCCTTCTTTTACTGGTGGGGATGAATTCTCTTCCTGGGTCTTTAATTTTACTTTATTTCTTTCTGTATTTTACTTGTGGAGGCTGAATTCTCTTCTTGGGGATTCTTTAATGGTCAAATGATTCTTCTTGTACTTCTTGGATTTCTTCTTTTCATAGAAAGGTTGTCCTTGAGCCTGGTTGATGTAATGTTCTCTGGCATGCATCCAGTTGATGTATATATCTCCCACATAGCACCTCGAGTTTCTGTCAGTCCTTGTCAAGTCACATGATCAAGGATAGAGACTACACAACTTGGGCCATTTTACTTAGCCAAGTGACACAACCATATGAGGAGAATGTCTGCCCGATGCTAATACATGGAGAACATCAATGCCCTGGTCCATTCTCAGCCAAGTCACATGGCCATCTGAGGAGAATTTATTCCCTATGCATACATGCCTCAAGTATTTGTTGGTCCTTTTCAAGTCACATTATCAAGGATAAAGAATATTCCTGGGCCATTCTACTTAGCCAAGTCACATGGCCAATCTGAGGAGAATGTTTTCCTGATCTATCCCAAAACATCAACACTCCCTCTTAGCGAGGGATATATTTTGCATCACACCAAGCTTATCTCTAGAGCACATCTAGTCTTTATCACTCCTTGTAAAGTCAACATGACTAAGGAGAAAGACTATGCCTGGGCTATTCACCACTAGCCAAATCAACATGATTGATCCTGTCATTGAATGTATCATTCTTCCTTGGTCAAATTAGCATGACCAATCTGGGATAATTTCTACCTAATGCTACTCATATGTCCATATCCTTGGACATAGGATTGGTGTGAATGCTCACAATATGCTCATATGTGGATATATACTGGAGAGTCACTGCTCTCTTCTGTACCATGTCTTGGATGAAGTCCTGCAAGAAGCTTCTGAAGCCACACTGCTTCACGACTTGCAACACTGGTTGTGATATACTCCGTCTATGTTGTAATGAGTGCTACAAAACCTGCTTCATGCTTATCCTAGAAATTGTAACTGATCCCAAGATGAAGTAGCACCCCAAGGTGCTCAATATGTCTACTGCTCTCCCTGCCCAATCAAGATTAGTATATCCTTGCAACCTCAATTTACCACTAGAGACATATTTTAATACCATGGTTTTGAGTCCCCATATGAAATAATGTATTTTGTTTATTTGATGAAAGGTTGGAGTGCCAAAACAATTAAAGAGGCCATAGTGCCTAGGAAATTTAATGCTATGATCATTATTAATAATAAAATACATTGTTGGCTACAAGGCAGACATGGACAAGAGTTATAGGGGGATATGATTCCACAAGACAGGGGGCTTAAGGGGATAAGTCATCTTATCATATTTTATTTACCCATAATTTCTTAATTGAGAGAAGGGGTTACATGAGCTTCTTGGGGGAAGGCCATGTGGTTCTTGATTCCCAAGTTAATATATAAACCCATCTTGTGGGATGTTTGGGGGTTCACTTGTTCTTCTCCACACACACTTTGACACTTTCATTCATTATTTCTCATTCATCTTTGATCTTGGTGGAGGAAAGGAAAAACGAATTGGTGAGAGGGAAGCCATTATTGGCTGGCTATAGTGACTGCTGGTGTATTCTAGCCATGAATTAATGCCTGCATGCCTGAGATGCATGTGCATGTACTAAATTTTATTCACAGTTGGAGTCCTAGCATGGACATTCTTTACCAGATGAATTGGATCCCTGGAAGGAGCTAGACAGTGTGAGGGACTGCGTGGAAGAGAAGGGGGTCCATTCTCTTGGGTTGTGTAGGCTGGAGAGAAGAGAGCTAGTGTACTTTGGATTTATATGTGAGAGCTTGAGTGCTGACTGGTTTGGGGAAGATGAATGACATCATGGAACCATCCTTATGGATTCATAGCCCTAGCTCAGGGGTGACATTGTTGTTGAGACTTGGAACAACAATGTCTATGGTTGGGTGGAAATTCCTTGGTCTGCAGCTAGTTGGTGAACCATTTGATTAAGATAAGTGCTCTCTGTCATGTGTTTCTCTGCAATATATTTATTTCTGATGTGTATTAATTAATATCTTTGAGATGTGTATATTGGATGTGCCTGATTGTTGGTTATTTCTATGCATGACATGATTACACATTCGTTATATTGTAGCATGAATCTTTATTATTGCATGTGCTATTATCATGTTTCTTTCATGCTTCTCTAATAATTTAAATGACATCAGAGCTCGAAATTAGTTTCGAACATAGTTTTCGAGGTAGATTGCATGGCTTGGGGGTGGCTGGGTACGTTACAGATTAGTGTTCCTAGCCCAAGCGATGGCTGGGTACATTACATATTGGTATTAGAGCTTCAGGTTGAAACCCCAGACTAGAATGGGCCAAAACTATTGGACATTGTATTATGTGTTGGAAAATTAGTTGTCAATAATGTCAACCATGGAAAAAAGTATGTAGATGAGCACATAGGAGGAAAGAAAGGCTCAAGAGAAATAACATTGCATAAATCGTGCAGAATCCAGAGCACAATGAAGAAAAATATCCTTTATATCAGGAGCCAGATACTCAAGATCCGTCATATATAATTGAGAAATTTCAGGTATAACCATAGCCATTGGATCAAACTGATAGATCATCAGCCATTGATTGAATCCAAGCAGGAGATAGAATTTTTTGGGACTCTGGAAATTCACCACTTCGGTGATTACTGGAGACTAGGAGAAGCTGCGAAGTGCTGAAGCCGCAAAGTGCAAAAGCCACGAAGTGCCGAATCCACGAAGTACTGAAGCCACAAAGTGTCAAAGCGACGAACTGTCGAAGCCACAAAGTGCAAAGACAAAGTTGTGAAATCATGCAAGCCGTTAGATCTAGAGTAGAGTAATGTGGACCGTCTGTTTGGTTGATGACGTGTCTTATGCCACATGGTAGGGGTACCATATGGGGACACATGTCACATGAATTCAGTGCCTTTTGGATTCCGACATGTCCATTTTTTGGTGACACGTGGCACACATACCATGGGTCCACGTCACCATAGGTGATATTGGCATGCCATGTCATCTCTAGGATTATGGCCTCCAGGGAATGTCCAGCTTCTCCTACCAACGAAAGTGTCAAAGGTTGGAGTAACGAAATCACGTGGAGCATCGATCTAAGATTACTTCGGGACTTTTATCAACCATTATATCAAGCAACGGAAGGATGGATGATCTGAATGAAAGAAATGACTATAGATTATTAACAAGTGATTAACACAAAATAACAGAGATACAGTAAAACCGGTTTTCTATTCAATAAGGAAATAAGCTGAAACTGTAAAATGCAGCGGAAACAAGCTTGCTGGAATGGTGGCGGCTTATCTCTGAGAAGAGACGTGACAGTTGCGCTCATTCACAAGAAGATGATTACAATGAGTCTCTAAAGGCCTTTTTTATAATAAATAGGAATGAAAAAAACCCTATACATCCAAAAACCTAACCCTAGGAGATGAAGTGCCAAAAGTCATGTGGGCCCCGTTTGGGTAAGTTAGTACATCAACTTCTTGGGGTCATAACTTTTGCATACGATCTCCGTTTTAGGTGTATGATAGCCCGTTGGAAAGGTATCGTCGAGGAGAATAATTTTGGAGCCTCAGTCATGCCTTTTTATATCATTAAGAAGCTATATCCCGAAAAACCTTCATTTAGGCCCTCAATATGGCCTCGGAAGTTAAAATTGCTAAAAATAGTAAATTGCCAAAATTGTCAGAAAACTATTTTGAGCTAGTTGGAAGAGGTGGGTGGACACCGATATCCAATTGGATCAATCCTCCTTCCTTAGGAAGCAATGGTATCCATTGCGATGAGTTCCCCCATCAGATGAGGAAATTTCTGCTGAATTTGGCCCCGGGTGAGCCACTTGCCTTGGTGCAGGAGCTCCTCGGCTTTGATGAATCGATAAAGTTGGATCCTTTGCTGTCGAGTGCCCTTGATCTATGTATCCACAATATGATCATTGGATTCCTATTGTATGCAGTCGGGGTTGAGCTCTATTGGTGTCAGCTACTCTGCTACGTCTAAGGTGTCCAATAATGGTGGGAAATAAGGGTGAAGGAGATCCATGTCGAACACTGGGTGCATTCCAAGGAAATGAGGAATGTTGAGATCAAAATAATTATCCCCCATAACCTTGGTGATGGTGTATGGCCCATAACAGAGTGGGTGAATCTTTCGATGGGGTCCTGTAAGGTGTTCTTTCTGCAAGCGCAACCAAACTTTGTCACCCACCTGAAACTTATGTGGCACCCGATGTTGATCATGGAGCTGTTTGTACTTGTCATTGGACTTTTGTAGGATATCCTGAACTAGTTGGTGGATGTGTTGGATCCACTCAATGAACCGGGTGGCTTTGTCATCTTAAGTTGGAGCAGGACATGAGTCGGTCGAGGTGACCACAAGGGGAAGTGAAACATCTATGGGACCCAATGGTTGGAATCCCAAACCCACCTGAAAGGGGTTATGGCTGGTTGAGCTATGTAAGGATCGGTTGTAGCTATGTTGGACATAAGGAAGGATCTCATCCCATGTGCAAGGGTGCCTTGAATTATACATGTGAAGGATATGCACAATCATTCGATTGACGACCTCGGTTTGGCCATTTGTCTGGGGGTGGAAGGCCGTGGATTTGGTGAGCTTGGTGTCCATCAGTGACCAGAGGATCGACCAGAATGTGCTGAGAAATCAACTGTCCCGATATGAGACAATGGTTTGTGGGATTCCAAAATGTACCCAGACTCGTTCAAAGAAGAGCTTGGCAATGGCCTCTGCTGTGATGTTCTTCTTGCAGGCAACCATAATCGCCATCTTACAAAAGCGATCAACAACCATAAAAACACAGTCATTTCCCCGCTTGGTGGACAAGAGGCCTGACATGTAGTCCATTGAGATGGATTTCATGGTCTGTCAGGAGTAGGAAGAGGGGTGTACATGCCCTATTTCTTAGTGGTAGGTTTGGCAATAGCACAGGCAGTGCAGGACCTGATATACTTGCTGACCTCCTGTCGAAGTTTCGACTAGTAGAAATGTTTCTGTAACATCGCCACTGTATTTTCGATACTAAAGTGTCCTACCACCCGAGTGTAGTGGGCTTCCCAGATCAGCTTCGCTTGCTCTCTTTATGGAACACAGATATGGCCCATATGACACAATAACCCATCATGAAGATGGAAATTATCAACAACTACGTTTGCACCCAAAATTTGGTAGGTGGTGGCGAAGTCTGGGCCTGGATCATAGAGTTGGGGCCATCCAGAGGTCTCATGGCCATAGGAGTCTAGCACCATGATGAGTGTCACGACTGCCAGTCTGCTGAGGAAATCAACGACGCGATTGGTGCTTCTTGTTTTATACTTGATGTTGAGGTCGAATTGCTGTAAGTATGTGGACATTTTCCTTGTGTCTGCATGAACTATAGTGGCTTATGATCAGTGTGTATGATTGTCTCCTTCCTAAGAATGTAATGTCTCCACTGGCAGCAGGATTTCACAATGGAGTACATTTCTTTGTCGTAAGTAGGGTACTTACAGAAAACATATGATATTGTCTCACTATGATAGGCCACGAGGTGGCCATGCTGAGTGAGAATGATGCCCACCGCATAGTCTAAAGCATATGTCTCGATCTCAAAGGGATGCTGCAGGTCTGGTAGTGAAAGTACTGGGGTTGAGCACAAGCGCTACTTCAAATCATTGAACGCTTGTTATTGGGTCCGACCCCACACAAATTTCTCCTTACCACCACCCCTGGTTATTTGGCTAAGGGCCCATGCAATATGGGAGAATCCCAACACGAACCTGCGGTAGAAGTTGGCAGGGCCCAAGAAGCTTCGAAGCTCAGTGAGTGTGGTTGGGGTTGGGGTTGGCCTTCCTTTGACTTGAAGGCGGTTTTCCATACATATGCCTGTTCTATCGGGACTTGGTGATAGCTAGAGTTCAGATCAATCTTATTGAAGTATTTGACCCATGTGAGTTGATCAAGGAGGTCGTCAATTCGAGGAATTTGGTACCGGTTTCTGACTGTGATTTTATTCAGATCCTGGTAATTAATGAAGAGTCACCAAGTTCCATATTTCTTCTGTACCAGCATGATTGGGCTCAAGGTGATGAGCTAGGATGGATGTGCCCGTTGTGGAGAAGTTCTTGGATCTGTCACTTGATATCCTAATTTTCTAATAGAGAACAATGATAGACTGGCCCATTGGGAAGTTGTACGCTGGGGGTTAGATTGATGTGGTGCTTGACCTGGTAGTGAAGAGGTACCCCTGTAGGTGAGGAGAATATATCTGAGTATTGTTCCACGACATTATCTACTTGCTTCTGCTGTGTGGAGAGGTTGGCCGCATAGACCCTGGATGTGGTTGTGATCTTTCTCTTATTCTGAGAGTGAATCATGAAGAGAACAAACTTCCCCATCTGAGAGATGACCTTCTTTCATTTCTTAGTAGAGATCAAGGAAATAGCACTAGGTGGGACTGCCTCGGGTATCCTGTACAATTTCCTGTTCAAAGTAATAATAACACTATGAGGCCTAGACTCATATACAACATGAAGTTTCCATAAATAAAATTGGCCCAAAAGAACATCACAAAATTTGAGAGGAGAAACATCACACAATACCTCGTATTTGAAGGGCTTGATGTCGTACGACAGTCGACACTTTTTGGTTGACGCGGAGATCACTTCCTTGGCAGAGCCATCCAATCATGTAGGGTTGTGGGTGCGGTGTTGTCGACAGGGCCATCCACTTCATGACCTCTGTTGATATGAGGTTCTTCTGGCTACCGCTATAAACGATGAAGTGCAGTGGGGTGCATTTTACCCACATCTGTGAATGGAAGAAGTGTTCTCCTTCTTCTGGCTTGTCTGGTTCACTAGGATAGATCTTGGTGGTAGCAACGGTGGCATTGGGTTCCGCATCAATGATCTGTATTCCCCTTTTTGGTTCTGGCTCAGAGTCTGAAACCGCATCTCATTCAAAGGATTTCACTTTGGCCATCAACAATTGCTTTGAGCGACAATCAATAGTGTTATTCCAAGGGCTCTTATGGAAGTCGCACCACTTCCTGGTATCTTTCTTTGTCTTTCCAATGTCCTTCTTTTATTATGGCTTGGACTGGTTGTCCTGATACTGTCCATCTTTTCTCCATCCTTTGTTCTATGGTTTGGGGCTGCCCTTTCCTAGCTTTTTTTGTGAGGGGTTTCCAGGCCCAAATTTCCGCGTCTTTTGTTTGAGCTCCTGCTCGATTTTGACGACATATCGGTAGGCTGTGTCCAAGAATGAGATGTCCAAAAATTCCATTTTCGTCTGGATGTATCGATGCAGAGCGCCATGATACTTGAGCACCATATGTCACTCTAAATCTTTGATACCCAGCTTGGTGCGCAAGGTATGAAAGATATTCGTGAAATCTGGCACTGCTTGGTCTCTTTCTTGCCGCAGTGTGGTCCATTTGGTACACAAGTCGTCATAACTTCTGACAGGGTAGTATTTTTCATTAATATCATCCTTGAAGGAATCTCAGGTGGTTGTGACTATACATAGTGAGGGTTCGTTTGTTTCCTTTTTCCTCATAGAAATTTTCCCACCAATATTTGACGTGGGGAATGACTTTGAGGAGCGCAAAAGTAATATTTTCTCTATTAAAAAAGTTATAGATAGAAAAATACCCTTCTAGTAGATTCAACCAATATTCTATAGAATTTGCATCTATATAACCTTCACATATAGGAATATCAAAGTTTATTTGTACCTTGAAGGGGGTGGCGCCTCCGCTCGAAGAAGATGCATCGCCTGTTGGTAGCCGTCGAAGGATTTTCATGAAACTATCCATCATCTCCTTCCTTTGTTGTGTGAGGGATTCCTCAATCAACAATTTGAAAGGATCTCCTATCTCGTCATATTTATTTTCTCTTTCCATGAGAGGTCGCTTGGGTGTGTGAGAGCTTTTTTCCTCAAGAGAAACAAGCTCGAGACCCAACTCTTTGTACTCCAACCTCGTTGGGGACATGCATTAAGACGACAAGGAGCAGACCGCTCTGATACCACTGATTTGGATTTTATGAGTAGAATGAAATGACTACAGATTATTAAAAGGTTCTTAACAAAAAATAACAGAGATACAATAAAACTGGTTTTCTATTCAATAAGGAAATAAGCTGAAACTGTAAAATGTAGTGGAAACAAGCTTGCTGGAATGGTGGCAGCTTATCTCTGAGAAGAGATGTGACGACTATGCTCATTCACAAGAAGATGATTGGAATGAGACTCTGGAGGCCTTTTTTACAATAAACAGGAATTCCAAAAACCCTAGACATCCAAAAACCTAGCCCTAGGAGATGAAGCGCCAAAAGTCACGTGGGCCCTGTTTGGGTAAGTTAGTACATCAACTTCCCGGGGTCGTAACTTTTGCATATGATCTCTGTTTTATGAATATGATAGACCGTTGGAAAGGTATTGTCGAGGAGATTCATTTTGGTGGCTCAATCATGCCTTCGACTATCATTTAGAAGCTCGATCCTGAAAAAAATGTCATTTAGGCCCTCAAAATGGCCTCAGAATTTAAAACTGCTAAAAATAGTAAATTGCCAAAATTGTCAGAAAACTATTTTGAGCCAGTTGGAAGAGGTGGGTGGCCACCGATATCCACCTAGATCAATGGCGTAAGAAATTTGATAGGTATAACTGTGGAGGAGTTGAACAACTTGAGAGTTATAATATCTCGGAGTCCCGGATTGTTGAAGTCCCGAAATGAATAAGGACTGTCCATATCGTTAATTCATAGCCGTTGTATTAGTATAGTGGAAGGATAGCATAAGAAGAGGTGTTAACCGACAGTAAGCGATCAATGTCACTTTATTACCACTTCGACAATTATAAATCCGGGGGAGTTGAACCACTTGAGATTTGTAATATCCTGGATTCTCAGAGTGCCGAAGCCCAGAAATCCAACCAACCATCGGATCAAGGAGAATATTTGAGTGAATTCTCAACCATTATATTGAATAAGGACATCGTAATTCACATATATCCTAGAGTACCGAAGTGTCGAAGCCCTGAAATAAATAAGGATTGTCCAATCAACAGGAGATTAAATATCAACCGTCTGATATACTAGTGAAGATAATGTACGTATTTCGACGAAGTTTACTCCAAGAGAATTGGAAGATTGAAAAGGGAGAATAGACCGAAGGAAGAAGTCCAAAGAACTTGGTTCTAGGGCCAGTCTCATGATAAGGTAAAGGGGTTGATTCGAGGTGTGAATTGCCTAGAAGTAAAAAATCTCGTGGACATTTTTTTCGAACAAGCTCATGTGTAGAAGAGTAAGGGAAAGGCGCTAGGAGCAGTGCTTAAAGTGGATAAGCCCCTGGTTTTGATCCTGGTTTTGAGCCTATGGTCACAAGGAAAGTGGATTTAAGGAAGCACCTGTGAAGGATTCAAATTTTGTATCATTTTAAATGGGTCATGGAATAATTTGACAAGACTGGCACACAACCATTCCATTGCCGCTATAAGATCTTGTTTGCACAAAAAGGGTGAAAGTGATTTTTTCGGGAAGCCATAAATTTCAACTCAGAGAACATATTGCGTCATGGGAATAGTCATTATAAATATGATTCAGAGGAGAATAACAATGAATTATTATAATTTGGAGAATGATGATATATTTTCTTCAATTTTTTTATTTTATAATATACGTAATTCTAACAAAATGGTTGCTGGCACATTTTGCAGAGTTAGGGAGTATAACCATATCGGTTCAAGATAAAAATGCATATTCAAGAAATGGAGGAAGGAGAGGGAGCCTTCAATCATGATAATGAATCCAAAGGTAAAAATATCAATGTTGGTAATGCAGAGACATAATCAAATGGGCACATGAGCAAAGGGGAACAAGAAACCTTAATAAAGATTGTGAGAAGCCTGGAAATAAAAGTGCAGAGTTACAAAGAAGATAATGAGAGGTCGATGAGAGAAAAAAATTAGATAAATGCTCAAGTAATGAAAATCCTAAATCAGTTGCATAGGAAAGCAAGGAATGGATCAGACTTAAGTCAGGAGGAAGAAGAAATATATCATGAAAGAAGAGGTATCTGTAGAAAAGATGATCATTCAATAAGTGCCAACATAACTCATAGACATCATTCCCCACCTTACTTAGAAAGGAAATTTTATGCATCTAAAGACTCCATAAGCATTCTAGAAGTGTCTCCTGTTAGGCACCAAAGAAGAAGGCATGAATTAGATAGTTTGCAAGGAGAGTTGAGGAAGGTTATGCCACCATCCTTTGATGGTGAAAGAGGGAGGGAAGATGATGTTGAATAATGAATGCTTGGACTCATGAGGTAATTTCAATTGCATAAATATCCCTCAAAACTAGAAGAAAGAATTTCCACATACCATTTACATGGGAAAGCTGCTATGTGGTGGGATCAACTGAATAAAGTTGGGCATATTAATGAGAGCAGGATCACTTGGAAGAAGTTCAAGAAATATTTTCAGAAGGAGTACCTTTCATAACACTTCTATGACAAGAATATGCAAGAGTTATTTGAGATAAGGTTGGGAAGCATGACTGTGACAGAATATGAGAAGAGGTTCTTGGGATTGCTGAAGTATGTAAGATTTATCAAAGATGAAAAAGTGAAGATACAAAGTTTTTAAAGTGGAATACCATCCTTTTATAAAGAGAAGATTCAATATGATGAGCCTAGGACATTGAATGAGACCATCAATAAGGATAAGTACATGTATGATCATGGAAAGGGTAGATAATCCATGTAGAAATCTTGGAAGGATAAGAAGAAGGGGAAATGTGATCAGAGAAGGAAGGGATTCAAACCTCCTTTCAATAGAAACAACCCTAATAAAAATCAATAAGATCAGTCTGCTAAGGATGAATCCAAGAAAAAGGATTCCTCGGGGAAAAGAGGAAGACCACCAATCCAATGTTGGGGATGCAAGGAAAATCACCTATACAAGGATTTACCTCACAAAGGAGATAAAAATAAGACCATGCACAACATCTAAGATGATACAACACTGGAGA
This sequence comes from Picea engelmannii, assembly GCA_009831015.1. NCBI lineage: Eukaryota > Viridiplantae > Streptophyta > Pinopsida > Pinales > Pinaceae > Picea > Picea engelmannii. The sequence goes on from ML789248.1 coordinate 497,562, forward strand.
ATGTGTGAAAGATATATGCAACCTTAGACGATTGACAAACAAAGTACCAATATAATATGATTGAAGTGGAAGGTAAGATCATTAATCATACTGTTGCTATTTTAATTGATTCAGGAGCAAGTCATTGTTACATTGATTGTAAAATAGTGGATATATTACATTTGGAGAAAATCAAGCTAGGAAAGTCAAGTTTGGTTAAGCTAGCCACTGGAACCAAAAGAAGGATCAATGAGGATGTCAGAAGTTGTCCAATAAATCTTAATGGAGTAAATACAATTGCTTATATGAATATCATCCCATTATGATTGTATGCTATCCTAATTGGAATGGATTGGTTGGAATAGCGCCATGCTGTCCTAGATTGTCATAACAAGACCTTTACATGTCTTGATGAAGAAGGAAAATAGAGCACTGTGAAAGGAATTCCAAGACCCATTTCTATAAGGGATATTTCGGCCTTACAACCGAAGAAATGTCTTAAGAAAGGATGTCAATTGTATGCAGCTCATATGGAATATTCATAAAATACAAAAGGGCCAAGCCTTGATTATTTTCCAGTATTGCAAGATTTTGAAGATATATTCCAAGAAATACCAGGATTTCCACCAAAGAGGGAGATATATTTCTCTATTGATTTAGTACCAGGAGCTTCCCCAATATAAAAAACACCTTATGTTGGCACAAGGGCAGACCTAAGGTTCAACTCTAACATCGCACCAACAAGCCCTAACTACTGGCCCTTTTGGCAACACCTACGAAGAAAATGCAATCTCACCCGAAGTAGAAATAAGGGGTTGCAGGACAAAGATGTCTACAACCAGAGGAAATGCAAAGTGATTACAAACACAACACAAAACAATCTAGATATTCTTTATCACTCTTAATCTTACTTCACACAATTATATCTCTGATATACAATCATGCAATAATAGTATAGAAGATAACAAATAACACAACATCAACCACAAAGATAATAAGATATACGTGGTTCACCCTCTTCCTAGGGCTACATCCAAAGAAATGTGTTTCTTGATATATTAGATGAAACATACAGTTCTATCTACGCACTTAGCTGCAGATCTCTCTCTCTTTCTCTTCCTGCGCACCCAACTGTAGGGTTGATGTTTTCACCCAACTGAAGATCCATAATACAGACTCAATACAGTTCTCAACAAGAACAATAATCAACCATGAACATCAACCATAATAATATGAACGAACCAATTATTGAGCAACCCTCTCGACTCTCCTAGACCTTTATTTATACATTACATGAATTCCTTGGACAACCTTAGACCAAATTCTAGGTGTCAAAACCCTAGGTCTAAAACCCTAGATCCACTTGACCTTGACCCATGTTTTCAGGGCTTCACTAGCCTATCCTTCCTCCTTTTTTGCGAGGTGATCTAGAGTATCCGTTGGTGTCTTCTTTCACTTGCTGATTTGTCCACGATCCGTCTTCTTTGATGCTTTATCTTCCTTGATATTCTCTTCCAACGACTAGATTTTCCTTTACTTCACTCCTTCTTTTCTGCTTCTTTAACCACTTCGACCCTTGGTTTATGTTCCTTCCACACAGTTCATACTTCATCTTTCTTCCTTAATATTCACTTCCTTCCATAACCAAGGGCCAACAGGACCCCACCACTCACATGTGACTCATCTCGAGTCACTGCAATACTGAGCCTTCTATATCACTTCGACTGCAGGCTGCATGTAGCAACCTGTTCTTTCTGCTCTGCACCACCCCTCCCATCTTGTGCAGACTGTCTTTTCTATGTATGGTACCCAGTTTCAAATGCACCTGGTACCTAGACCCTTCTTCCTTTGCTTTTACTGAGAGCCGTGAGGTAGATGGTTTTCACGATATAGATTCAACCAAATCTCGTTTACTAAACCATCCTTCCATTCTCCATTAAGTGTCTTCAACTGCACAACTCCTCCTTCTGTAACATAGGCAAATTCAAATGGTCCGAGCCAATGTTTCCTAAACTTCCCTGGATGCTTCATGAACTTGCAGTCATATAACAATACCAAATCTCCTTACTTAAATGCTTTCCTCTTGATATGTCTGTCATGGTAAGCCTTCTCTCGTTCTTTTTGTACCTACTGATGAAATACTGTAATAAAATTGTCTTCCTCTAGTTCCAGCAACTATGCAAGCCTGTCTTGGACAACGCTGGTGTCATCCATACCTGTAAATGCTGCAATTCTCAAACTAGGAACCAAATATTCCATAGGTACCACTACTTCAAATCCATATACCAACTTGAATGGGGTATGCGTTGTTAAATTTTTGCAAGTAGTTCTATACTCCCATAAGACTGTTGGAATTCTTAGATCCCAATCATCTCTGTTAACACTACAAATATTGGTCAATGTTGTCTCCAAGATCTTATTGAAGTCTTCAATTGTTCCATTCGCCTGTGGGTGGTATGGTGTGCTCTTCTGATGGTGAGCTTCGAACTCCTGAGTCAAGGCTTCAATAGTTTTGTTGATGAAGTGTGTGCCTTGATCACTCATAAGGATCTTCGAGCATCCAAATCTGGTTATAATATCCTCAAAGATAAACTGCGTAGCTGTAGTTGCACTACAATACTTAAATGCTCTTGCTTCTACCCATATGGTGAATTATTCCATGGCAGTGATAATGTATCTAGCTCCTGTGCACTTTCCTGGTGGGTTGAGGTCCCACAAAGTCAATATACCATTTCTCAAATACTTGTAATGTTAATTTCTGTGCTAAAGGCATCTCATCCCTTCTGGAAGGCTTTCCTACTCTTTGACATACATCGCAAGCTCTGTAGTATTCCTTAACATCCTTGTGTAAATTAGGCCACCATAGGCCATCTATGAGAATCTTTTGTGTTGTTGCTTTCCCTACATAGTGTCCTCCTGCGATGCCTTCATGTGCTTTTGCAAGAATCAATGGTCTTTTTGCCTCCATGACACATCTCCTCAGGATTTCATTTGGTCCCATCTTATATAACTGTCCAGCTATAAGATGAAATTCAACAGCATGGAAGACCATCTTATATAACTGTACTCGCGAGGTGCCATTCCTGTGGATAGGAAATGAACTATCTTGACGAAGTGATCATCGACTTTTCTGATGACCAAAAATTGTGCATCTGGAAGTGTATCCTCCAGACTAGTAGGTTCCTCTCCATGTTCTAACCTAGATAAGTGGTCAGGTCCTTTATTCATTCTTCCTGGCTTGACCACAATCTCAAATTCATACTCCTGGAATAGTAGTATCCATCTGCATATTCTTCCCCCCAACACTATCTTGTTGACTAAGCATTTCAATGCAGAATTATCAGTGAACATCTTAAAATGTCCTCCCAACAAATAGTGTCTAAACTTCTGCAGCGCATATACCATAGCCAAGCCTTCTCTTTCAGTCATAGTGTAGTTCCTTTCAACTATAGAAATCTTCCTTCTAGCAAAGGGTATGGGGTGGTCAATGTCTCCTGCACCTGGATGCTCTTAATGCAATGGATGAAGCATCGACATGAACATTGAACTCCTTACCCCAATATAGAAAGACCAAGATTGGTGCAGTGACCATTTTATGTTTTAGTGTGTCGAAGCTCTGCTGGCATTCTTCTGTCCATTGGAACTTATTATCTTTCTTTAATATCTCCTCCATAGGTGTTGTTATCTGTGCATAACCCTTGATAAAATTTCTATAGTATCCAGTGTGCCCCAATGCAGTGCACAATTGCCTAATTGAAGTGGGATGAGGTAGATCGACAATGATGGAAATCTTGGAAGGATCTACTAACAAACCCTGCTTACACACAATGTGCCCTAGCAGCATTCCAAAGGGTGAAAAGAAAATACATTTTTCCAAATTCAAGGAAATTTGACATTGCCTGCAATTATCCAACATTAATCTCAAGAATTCAATATGATATTTCATTAGGCTAAAAACATTCCAATCATCAAAGTATGCTTCCAAGAATTTGTGTAAAAATTCCTTAAATGCTTCGACCACCACCCTGGAAAATATGGCCGGTGCATTCTTCAAGCCAAAGGGCATCACAGTGTACTGAAAAGAACCCCATTATGTTGCAAATGTGGTCTTATGTCGATCTTCCTTGGCAATTTGGATATGGTGATAACCCGAAAATCCATCTGTGAATGAATAGACCTCCTGTCCTCCTACATTATCTAGCACTTCATCAGTAAAGGGTGTAGGAAAGGGGTCATGTAGGCATGCATCATTCAGTTTCCTTAAATCTACACAAATTATGATTTCTCCCGACTTCTTGTCTTGGACCACCATAGGGATGATCCATTCAGATTCTTCAATTGGTTCTATGATTCCTGCTTCCAACATTCTATCCAATTCAATCTTAAATTTTTGCTTATATTTGGGATTCAGTCTGTAGGGTCTCTGCTTGATGGGTCTTGCATCTGGTCTCAGAGGGATCTTCATTTCACCCATGGGCCTTTTAATTCCTTTCATGTATTTGAACTTGGTTGGAAACAAGTCCTAATATTCATGCAATAGTTTTGTGATCTTTCTAATAGTAGCATCATCCCAATAATGTCCAACATTTGCCAAGTTAGGCGTATGCTCGGTTCCAATATTAACCTTCCTAATTTTAATAGGCTGTCCAACAAAGGGTAATTCAATCCTTGACCCTTCTATGTCTCTTTGTCCTTCAGTTTCTAAAATTTTTACATCCCTCAGGTCATCATCCTCATCAACATCAATATTATAGAAATCCTGTAACTGCTGAAGAGGCACAATCCATTCATCTTTTTCTTGGTCAAGAGCGGGGTTAGGTGCCTCCTCAAAGACCTTCTGTCTTATGATTTGTAAATCCTGATCTACTGTAGGGTACTAAATTTCAAATAAGAAGGTAGCTATAAATTTCTGATTCATACCGTACAAATCTGTAGTGACGAAGCACAACTCTTCTTGAAGATACTAGTTGATAGGTGTAGTGTCCAATGTGTTAATGAACTTATGTACCCACTGTTATTTAGGAATGTTGCTCCAGGCCTCCTCATAACCTTGCACATGGTCCTTAGGACAACTCTGGCCTGTGTAATGAACTTTGCATCCTTCAGCTTGGTCTGAGAAGCACACTATCAGTAAGGTACGACATTGTGCCCATTTCACGATGTTCTTTTTGTGTGTTCCGCACCATCTAGCTGGTGTTTCTTTCAATGCTTCATCCAGTGCCAACATCCTCTGTTGTACTGGTACAATTCTCTCAAATTCATCTAGAAATGTCTCCAAATGATTCAAACCATCAAATGTAGGGATATTACTTACTTATGTGCCAATCCAACAACCTTCTATGGTCAATTTGGCACATCACCGTGTGGATACTTCATAAATTATGTTCTGCTAGTTTTCCAATGCTTCCTCTAAATCTGATGAGCATGGACTTTCACTTCGCCAGCTTAGATTTCCATCTGCCGTAGGATTAATGTAATCCTGTTGTCTTGCTGTCAGTTTGTAGATGTTTTCTAGCTCATATGCGCGGTCTTCTTCCCTGATAGGTTCTGTGTATCTATGACCTTCATCTGGGTCCAGAGGTGCAATGACTTAAGGATATTCCCTTCAAATGTCATTCTTCTCTTCTTTAGGTAAAAATCAATCGAATTATTGAAATCGCAATCAATTCCTAAAAACCCAGGATAAGGAAATCCATCATCAACAATCTCAATCACTTTGAAGTCTGCAAACACCCTTACCCCATTGATGTCTATAGGGACATGCTCCAGTCTTCCAAAGGGGCTCACTGCCTACTGATTAGCCATCCCGAGCCTGATAGGGGAGTAAATCAATCTAGGTTTTCCCATCAATGCCCAAGTCTTATTTGTCATAACATTTACTTCTGATCCCAAGTCGAGGATCACGTAGTCCATGTCGTAGTCTCCAATCTGAGCACTAAGGTGTAATTCCTTTCTTTTCCTTCTTTTCCTCAATACTTGATTCACAACTCTACTTAGCATAGGGTCTATTCTTCCAGTTTCATATTATCTTACTAAGTTTCGTAATTCTTGCACAAATTTTTCATCTTTAATCAAATTGATACATGTATATAAAAATTCCATGAGATTTCTTACCTCTTTTCCTTGTCTAGAAAGGGAAAACTAATCAAATGATGGTGACATTTCACATTCCCTTACTTCTGGTTGTCCCTTAGATGAAGAAGCCTATTCTCCTACAAATTATTTCCTTGCTTATTCAAAAGTATGTTTCTCTCTCCTTGGATTAAACAACTCTGCCTTCTCTGCATATTTTCTGATCCCTGATCCTTCTGTAGTCTTTCCTGGAGTCACCCTATCTTATCCTATAACAATGCCTCCTCTAGTAATAAAAATGAATCTGAGGTCCTCACCGTGAGGTTCTGCTGATATCAATTGGACTTGTTTGGATAAAAATACTGGACACTCTTCGATAACATGATCAAATGAGTTACTGTATTTGCAAGTAGTACAAGGGTTCTGACAATCCCTTGCCAAATGTCCTGGTTGTGCGCAGTTATAGAAAATGATCTGACCTCGACCTCAGCCCATACCTCCTCCTCGTCCTCTTCCTCTAAATCCACTACGAGGGTTGAAGTTTCCTCTTCCTGGGGAGTTGAAATGCGCATTATTTACTTATTACTATGTTTCTCCTTGAATCCTATATGTATCCCTTGATCTTTCATGCATGAGACCATAAGCCCAACAATCCTTCTCATCATGCCCCACAAATTTACAGAATGTGCAATAAATATTTGTAGGTGTCTGGACATATTTCTGCATATAATAACATTCACCAGGGCGATGTCTATTTCTACATACCTCACACCATGGTAGAGTGGCTTGCTTCAAAGGGATAGGTGCTCCCGAGGCCAGGTATTCATGAAATAGGGGACAATGCTCTTTGTCATGGCCCTCTTCTTTACATCTGATACACCATATATCTTCTCTTTTTTCCTTTCCTTTGTCCTTATTCATATCTTTGACTTGCAAGGATGAACTAGTTAATTGATTTAGGATCTGACTCATACTCAGACTGGATTATCTTATAGGGGTTGCTTCTAGTTTCATAGAAATCTCTAGAGCTTCAGCCTGTGAAGTGATTTTCTATTGCATCAGAGGAACTCTGATGTGTGGTAGGAGGGAAACGGAGAACCATTCTTTATTCTGTTCATCCGGGATTTGAAAACTTAAACGACATGTCAGAGTCTTAAACCTATGATCAAATTCCCAAACAGGTTCAGTTACCTTCTGCTTGATTTCCTTCAACTCTGTAATGCACAACGACTCCAACTTAGGTTTCTTGAAATCCACACTCAAACCAGTCTTAATGTCATTCAATGGTTTAGGCTGTCCAGGTCCTGAAGCAAACTTCATATACCAGTTCAGAGCACGATCCCTCAAGGTGGTACTAAACTGAGTTCTCTTAACATCTTCATCGATGACTTACTTAATGCTCCAGACAGATTCACATAGGAACCAATGTTGATCAGGATCCTCAGATCCGTCTCCTCTAAATATAGGTAACCTCATTTAATATTCCATATATCTTCCTGGGTTTCTCGACTACGTATGTGATAAACTACTTGTAATAGTACTCCGATTGCTCTGAATACTCTGGTTACTTAATTCTTCTAAAACAACAAGAGGAGTAATAGTACTTACTTCAATAGTAGGTGCAGTTCCTGAAGTTTTTGGTTCTCCCCGGTGAAGTTCTTTTAATCCCACCTCCTCTGTTCTTGTGGACTCTGAATACTCTTCGTCTATTAGATATTCTTCTTTTCCACTGTAGAATCCATCGTCTTCGTAGATTTTCTTAAATATGTTCACAAGAGGAACCTGTTTGAACGATCTCCCACTACACATGTGTCCAACCTCTGTGTCACTGTCACTATCTGAATTCTTGAACATTAGCTTCACTGTATCTTTAGGATATTCTTCTCATGCAATAGCATCTTAATCCTCAGTTTTAAAAAGTGTAGGAGCTTTCCTCTAGGTCCCTTAAAGAAATACCTCTCTGCTTGACTATACGATTCTATTATGTCGATAGAGAACTCAGTAATGTACCCTCAAATAGTGCTATCAAACTAGAGATCCACTACTCTAGAAACAATGTTATCGATTCTCTTGAATTTCTTGATCAACGCTGTTGTCCAAACCACAGGTGGTCTAGATATGATCTCAAATTGGGTGTCTGTTAATATAGCTAACCACTCGTACAACTCCTTATGAAATCCTCCAAATAAAATCTCATGTATGTTGGTGAAGATGTAACTTCCCAACCAATCTTCTGTACTAATGCTAGGATTCTTGTTCTGAGCTTCAACAAAGTCCTTCTCTTGTTCTTCTATCCACTTTTGAATCTCTCTCTTCGATGGAAACCACCTTGAAATTCCCTCAAGAATATCCCTATCCTGGCAACAGAACCATTTGTTGGCACAGAGGCAGACACACGGTTCAACTCTAACAACGCACAAACAAGCCCTTACTACTATCCCTTTCGGAAACACCTTCAAAGTAGATGCAGTCTCACCCTAAGTAGAAATATGGGGTTTTCAGACACAGGTGTCTACAACCAGAGGAAATTCAAAGTGATTCCAAACACAACACAAAACGATCTAGATATTATTTACCACTCTTAATATTACTTCACGCAATTATATCCATGATCTACAATCATGCAATAACATTATAGCAGATAAAAAATAAAACAACATCAACCACAAAGACAATAAGATATACATGATTCACCCTCTCCCTAGGGCTACATCCACAAAACTGTGTTTATTGATATATTATATGAAAACATACAGTTCTGTCTGCACACTTAGCTGCATATCTCTCTCTCTTTATCTTCCTGCGCACCCAACTGCAGGGTTGATCTTCGCACCCAGTTGAAGATCCATCATACAGACTCAATATAGTTCTCAACAACAACAATAATCAACCATGAACATCAACCATAATAATATGAATGAACCAATTATTGAGAAACCCTCTCGACTCTCCTAGACCTTTATTTATACATTACATGACTTCCTCCGACAACCTTAGACTGAAGTGTAGGTGTCAAAACCCTAGGTCTAAAACCCTAGATCCACTTGACCCACATTTTCAAGGCTTCGCTAGCCTGTCCTTTCTCCTTTTCTGCGAGGTGCTCCAGAGTATCCGTTGGTGTCTTCTTCCGCTTGCTGATTTGTCCATGATCTGTCTTCTTTGATGTTTTATCTTCCTTGATATTCTCTTCCAATGGCTAGATTTTCCTTTACTTCGCTCCTTCTTTTCTTCTTATTTAACCACTTCGACCCTTCCTCAATTTATGTGCCTTCTGTGTAGTTCGTACTTCTCCTTTCTTCCTTAATCTTTTCTTCCTTACATAACCAAGGGCCAACACCTTACATAATGAGTACACCTGAATTGAAATAATTACAAATGCAATTGGAAGAGTTGTTGAAGAAAGGGTACATACGTCCAAGTGTTTCACCTTGGGGAGCATCAATACTCTTTGTCAAAAATAAGGATGGAACATTGAGGTTGTGTATAGACTTTAGACAGCTGAATAAATCCACTGTGAAGAACAAATACCCTCTCCCCAAAAATGATGACCTCTTTGATCAACTAAGAGGAGAACATATATTTTCAAAGATAGACTTGAGATATGGATACCATCAGGTAAGAATCAAGGAAGACGACATCAATAAGAAAACCTTCAGAACCAGTTATGGACATTATGAGTTTGTGGTGGTGCGATTTGGACTGACCAATGCACCAACTGTCTTTATGTGCTTAATGAATGTCATATTCATAAATTATCTGGATAAGTTTGTCATTGTGTTCTTGGATGACATACTTATTTATTCTAAGTCCGAGGAAGAACATGAACATCACTTGGGGCTGGTGTTATAAGTGCTGAGAGAACATCAACTTTATGCCAAGCTTAGTATGTGTTCTTTTTACAATTAACAAATCCATTATTTGGGTCATATTATTCCAGAACAAGGTATAGCAGTAGATCCAAAATATATTGAAGCCATTAGAGGATGGCCAACACCCAGGAATGTTTCAGAAATTAGATCTTTTATGGGACTGGCCGGATACTACAGGAAGTTTATAGCAGGGTTCTCTAAGATTTTTCATCCCATAACTTCTTTACAAAAAAAGGGAATCAAATTTCAATGGACAACTGAATGTTAAGAGAACTTTAATTTTCTAAAATAATTGCTTACTCGTGCACCTACTTTAAATATTTATAACCCAAATGATAATTTTGTGGTAAGTACAGATGCATGCAAGGAAGGACTTGGTGGAGTCCTCACTCAAAATGGACATGTCATTGGTTATGATTCCAAAAAACTCAAAGAACATGAGAGGAATTATGCCACACATGATTTGGAGCTTGTTTCCATAGTTCATGCATTGAATATGTGGAGGCATTATCTCGTGGGAAAAAGATTTGAATTAAGGACAAACTATAGTGGTCTGAAATATCTTTTTGAACCACCAACTTTAACTGCTAGGAAAACAAGATGGCTGGAATTTTTAAGTGAGTATGAATTTGACATCAAGCATATCAAGGGAAAATAAAATAAAGTTGTTGATGCACTCAACAAAAGAGTACATCTCATGCATGCTAAAACTGTTAGTATGCATCAGTCAGATTTAAAGAGAGGAATTTTAGATGTTGTTGTTACAGATCAACACTACCAACAAGTAAAAGAAAGTTTACAACAAGAAAATGTACAATGGAAAATTAAAGAGTATGAGGTTAAGGAATATGTATTACTTATGCATATGAATATAATTTATGTTCCTAATTATGGAGAAATTAAGAGTTTTGTATTAAAATAAATGCATATTGTTCCATATGCCAAACATCCCTGTTACCAGAAAACAATTGCACTAGTAAGAAGCCAATTCTTTTGGCTAGGAATGAAGAAGGATGTTGTTGATTAAATTTCTAGATGTATGGAATGCTAGAGACTAAAAGATGAGCATAGACACCCAACGAGTTTGCTTCAACCATTTCCAATTCCATAGAATAAATGGGAGGTGGTAACTGTTATCACCATAACAATTTTCAGATAGGATCCAAGTCTCGGAAATTTAGCGAAGAGATAAATCACTATGGAAGCGTGACAGTTTGGAGGATAAGGTAACATATGGCGACATATGGATAAATATAGTGGAGCACAAAAGGTGGGGCCTGGCGAACCATAGATCTTGAAGCGACCCAGATCAACGGCGAAGACCCATATCGGGCAATGAAATAGCGTGGGGTTTAATTATGTGAGAGCGGGTTGGGGAACATACCATGGTTTCATTTCCTAGATGCGTGGCGCCCTTAGAGGAAAATCGGGGCGAAAAGTGGTCTACCCAAAATCGTTCTTTCCAACCCCCGATATCGAAAGTTTATGAGACTCGACGGACTGTAGATCTTGGAGAGGCCCAGATTGATGGCCGAGACACATATCGTACATTGAAGTAGCGTAGAGGATAATTTTTCGAAGGTGGGCCGGGGAAAATACAATGGTTTCATTTCTTAGATGCGTGGTGCCATCAGAGGCACATCGGGGAGAAAAGCGGTCTACTCGAAACCATTTTCTCCAATCCCTGATATCAAAAAATGCATATAAAAGGAGGGTCTCAGTCATTATTCTATAATATTTCAAAGCACTCGAACGTTTGAAAAATGGTGCAAAACCCCCATTCGAAATTTAAGCTCAACAGTGAACACGTTTCGCACATTCTCCACTGAGTTACAAGTATTTTTCATCATGGACACCAAACCTATTGTTTTATCCGTGAAAGAGAAAGACTCCGCCTCTAAATAAGAATCCCTAATTGACAGGGATTCCGATGTTTTTGACACATACATTACAATTTCACCCGTTTCTGTGTCCAGATCTAATTTTCTAGAAAATGATGGAAAACAAATACCCTTCCTCGAAGAAGCCCAATCTTCCATTACCCCTTACGCTGTAGAAGTCGTTTTCCCTTTCCCAGAGTTCATAAGATGGTGTGTAGAACAGTATTCGCAGGAATAAAAGGTCATTTTGAATAAGTTAGCGCTAGAGGTCTTATGCGAAATAGAAATTCCATCAATTCGACACACCCTCATTATACCAAAGTCTTCCCCCACTGTGTCAAAGCCCTTCGAGTAAGAGAAAATGATCACAGTCTACCGAGAGTGTCCCCCTGAAGTAAAAACCCTATTTCTGCAAACCATTGTTAAACCTGAAGACCATTCTGAAAGTCTGTCGTTACCTGCCAGTGTAAG
>ML789248.1:509932-520493 GCA_009831015.1 Picea engelmannii
CAAGCTCCCACTTGAACCTCTGAGGACAACAGTCCTCCCGAGCACCTCCCAACCACCCTTGTTTATCAATGACTAAATAAACATTCAACTTTACAGATAAATCAGTTCTTACCAGTCTTTCTTGGTTCTGTAAATCTGGTCTTCTGTTCACTGTTCTGCAAGATTATCTTCTTCAACAGGTTTGCTCTGCATCATATTCTTTTGTCATTCAACTCTTCTTCTACTCTACCTGTCATTAAATTTCATGCTCAGCATCTTCTCCTTTCTCCTCTCTAACTGTTTCGTTCTTTTTCCATTCCGAACATCCGTCCCAATTCAGTCTCACACATTTTCTTTTCTACACAATGCCTTAACGATTCCACTTCCCCTTTCAATAGGAAATCCGAGGAAATCTATCTTGGCAACTGAAACGCTAACCAATTCGTCATGATAAGCCTGTTTCACTTAACGGATTCATAACTGAAGCGTTAATGTGTGATGAACAACAGCAACCCTCTGATCAATGCTCGATCCAACGGTTCAGATCAAATCGGGATTTCACTCATCGCGATTTCGGCATTTGCGATGTCAAAATTCACAAGTCCTCCGGACTCGCGATTCTCTGATTCCCGATGGCTCCTTTCATACGCTAGCCCTCCTGAGCTTAGCTCCCGGTCAATGTGACCTTCACTCCGTGACCACAACCTTATGTCTCTCTATCGGGGTTTCGGTGTTTTCAGTGTCGAGATGCACATGTACTCGGAACCACCGATTCTTCGATCCCCGATGTGCTCCTTTCCCGAGCATTAGCCCCTTCCGACTCCACAATGGTCCATATGAACTGCGATCACGTGACCATAACCATACCTCTCGTCGGGGTTTCGGGGTTTCGCACTTCCTGATGTCGAGAGTTTCTCACCTCTCCAATCCCCGATTCTTTGATGGCTTATCTCCCTCGCAACTTCTGCAGATATGACGGCTATTGGCCTTTCGGGAAATTTGGATGGGATCCGCCAGTCACCATCTTCCTTCTTCTCAGCAAACTTCTGTACCTCGAGCTTTTGTGGGCATATTCTTCCATGCTGTTCCTCCTGAGCTTTACATTCAAATTTCTTATTCTGCCATCCTCTTCAAATCTCTTATTCTGCCATCTTTACTGTTGTCATCAATGACAAGCATTCACTGCATTCTGTCCACTGAATTTTCCAACACCACCATATCCAGACTCATTTTCTCTTTAGGTTTTTCTTCTTCCAGGTCCACTACCTGAGAAGATGGTGTGATTTTCATTTTCTTGAGAATATTTTTCTGACTACCGGCACCCAGTGCCTTTGAACTACTCCTCTTGTTATAAACACTCACCTTTGGAGCTTTAATAATCAACTTTAGAGAAGTTTTTTGTGTCTAGACCTGCTGAGGGGAAGACTCTATTTGTTGTGTATGATCAAGCTGCAAAGTGACTTCCATATTTTCACAGCCTTCCAAGTTTGACAATCTATCAAATTCTTCAACTTGCTCATGTTCGTAGGGGCTTTGTCTGCTCATCAGTCTTCTCTTATATATGATCTGGTGAGGGTCATATCTCCTTCCTTGTAACTGTGTAAACCCAAATTAACTGATTTTGGCTTGAATCTGAGGTAAACAAGACCTAGTCTTTACCACAAAGGGCCCTACCATGAAAGGGAATTTTAAGTTAGATGCTTTGTGCGTTTTCAAAAAATGCTATGTCTCTGAAATGATCCTTTGTCTGATGAACTCTAAGGCAAAGACTCTGGGACTCAAAAATACTGGTAAAAGGTAAGGTCCTTCTTGATAACCATATACCCAAATTACAGTAGATTGTAAAAACAACATCCAATCTCCCACCCTATTTTCTGGATTAGGTTGTAAAGAGATTTTCATTTATTCCAAAACCCTTGGCAGGTCCGTGCCGAAAATGAGACTATAAACCCTGGACATAATCTTGTTTATGAAAATAAGCATGGTGATTCTTTTGCATTCATTCAAGATTAATGTTTCTTCAGGGAATTCGGTATTATTTGATTCCAAGAGCATTCTCAACAAGTACGTGTAGTACTTGAAGTGTCTCAATGAATTGAAATTTACCAGCTGTTGGTGCATATTGTATGCGATGAACTTGTCAAAACTTATACAAACTGATTGACTAGAATCTGACATAAAAAAAGGTCAACAGGAAACCCAACATTACTTCTACTACAAATTTGTCGTTATCCAACCCTAAAATTTGACTAAGTAGGGAACAAACCCACTGGACTTCAATAACCATGACACTTACACTGGCAGGTAACGACAGACTTTCAGAATGGTCTTCAGGTTTAACAATGGTTTGCAGAAATAGGGTTTTTACTTCAGGGGGACACTCTCGGTAGACTGTGATCATTTTCTCTTACTCGAAGGGCTTTGACACAGTGGGGGAAGACTTTGGTATAATGAGGGTGTGTCGAATTGATGGAATTTCTATTTCGCATAAGACCTCTAGCGCTAACTTATTCAAAATGACCTTTTATTCCTGCGAATACTGTTCTACACACCATCTTATGAACTCTGGGAAAGGGAAAACGACTTCTACAGCGTAAGGGGTAATGGAAGATTGGGCTTCTTCGAGGAAGGGTATTTGTTTTCCATCATTTTCTAGAAAATTAGATCTGGACACAGAAACGGGTGAAATTGTAATGTATGTGTCAAAAACATCGGAATCCCTGTCAATTAGGGATTCTTATTTAGAGGCGGAGTCTTTCTCTTTCACGGATAAAACAATAGGTTTGGTGTCCATGATGAAAAATACTTGTAACTCAGTGGAGAATGTGCGAAACGTGTTCACTGTTGAGCTTAAATTTCGAATGGGGGTTTTGCACCATTTTTCAAACGTTCGAGTGCTTTGAAATATTATAGAATAATGACTGAGACCCTCCTTTTATATGCATTTTTTGATATCAGGGATTGGAGAAAATGGTTTCGAGTAGACCGCTTTTCTCCCCGATGTGCCTCTGATGGCACCACGCATCTAAGAAATGAAACCATTGTATTTTCCCCGGCCCACCTTCGAAAAATTATCCTCTACGCTACTTCAATGTACGATATGTGTCTCGGCCATCAATCTGGGCCTCTCCAAGATCTACAGTCCGTCGAGTCTCATAAACTTTCGATATCGGGGGTTGGAAAGAACGATTTTGGGTAGACCACTTTTCGCCCCGATTTTCCTCTAAGGGCGCCACGCATCTAGGAAATGAAACCATGGTATGTTCCCCAACCCGCTCTCACATAATTAAACCCCACGCTATTTCATTGCCCGATATGGGTCTTCGCCGTTGATCTGGGTCGCTTCAAGATCTATGGTTCGCCAGGCCCCACCTTTTGTGCTCCACTATATTTATCCATATGTCGCCATATGTTACCTTATCCTCCAAACTGTCACGCTTCCATAGTGATTTATCTCTTCGCTAAATTTCCGAGACTTGGATCCTATCTGAAAATTGTTATGGTGATAACAGTTACCACCTCCCATTTATTCTATGGAATTGGAAATGGTTGAAGCAAACTCGTTGGGTGTCTATGCTCATCTTTTAGTCTCTAGCATTCCATACATCTAGAAATTTAATCAACAACATCCTTCTTCATTCCTAGCCAAAAGAATTGGCTTCTTACTAGTGCAATTGTTTTCTGGTAACAGGGATGTTTGGCATATGGAACAATATGCATTTATTTTAATACAAAACTCTTAATTTCTCCATAATTAGGAACATAAATTATATTCATATGCATAAGTAATACATATTCCTTAACCTCATACTCTTTAATTTTCCATTGTACATTTTCTTGTTGTAAACTTTCTTTTACTTGTTGGTAGTGTTGATCTGTAACAACAACATCTAAAATTCCTCTCTTTAAATCTGACTGATGCATACTAACAGTTTTAGCATGCATGAGATGTACTCTTTTGTTGAGTGCATCAACAACTTTATTTTATTTTCCCTTGATATGCTTGATGTCAAATTCATACTCACTTAAAAATTCCAGCCATCTTGTTTTCCTAGCAGTTAAAGTTGGTGGTTCAAAAAGATATTTCAGACCACTATAGTTTGTCCTTAATTCAAATCTTTTTCCCACGAGATAATGCCTCCACATATTCAATGCATGAACTATGGAAACAAGCTCCAAATCATGTGTGGCATAATTCCTCTCATGTTCTTTGAGTTTTTTGGAATCATAACCAATGACATGTCCATTTTGAGTGAGGACTCCACCAAGTCCTTCCTTGCATGCATCTGTACTTACCACAAAATTATCATTTGGGTTATAAATATTTAAAGTAGGTGCACGAGTAAGCAATTATTTTAGAAAATTAAAGTTCTCTTAACATTCAGTTGTCCATTGAAATTTGATTCCCTTTTTTTGTAAAGAAGTTATGGGATGAAAAATCTTAGAGAACCCTGCTATAAACTTCCTGTAGTATCCGGCCAGTCCCATAAAAGATCTAATTTCTGAAACATTCCTGGGTGTTGGCCATCCTCTAATGGCTTCAATATATTTTGGATCTACTGCTATACCTTGTTCTGGAATAATATGACCCAAATAATGGATTTGTTAATTGTAAAAAGAACACATACTAAGCTTGGCATAAAGTTGATGTTCTCTCAGCACTTATAACACCAGCCCCAAGTGATGTTCATGTTCTTCCTCGGACTTAGAATAAATAAGTATGTCATCCAAGAACACAATGACAAACTTATCCAGATAATTTATGAATATGACATTCATTAAGCACATAAAGACAGTTGGTGCATTGGTCAGTCCAAATCGCACCACCACAAACTCATAATGTCCATAACTGGTTCTGAAGGTTTTCTTATTGATGTCGTCTTCCTTGATTCTTACCTGATGGTATCCATATCTCAAGTCTATCTTTGAAAATATATGTTCTCCTCTTAGTTGATCAAAGAGGTCATCATTTTTGGGGAGAGGGTATTTGTTCTTCACAGTGGATTTATTCAGCTGTCTAAAGTCTATACACAACCTCAATGTTCCATCCTTATTTTTGACAAAGAGTATTGATGCTCCCCAAGGTGAAACACTTGGACGTATGTACCCTTTCTTCAACAACTCTTCCAATTGCATTTGTAATTATTTCAATTCAGGTGTACTCATTATGTAAGGTGTTGGCCCTTGGTTATGTAAGGAAGAAAA
The DNA here is from genome assembly GCA_009831015.1 of Picea engelmannii. Taxonomy (NCBI): domain Eukaryota; kingdom Viridiplantae; phylum Streptophyta; class Pinopsida; order Pinales; family Pinaceae; genus Picea; species Picea engelmannii. The sequence continues at coordinate 515,117 of ML789248.1, forward strand.
GATTAAGGAAGAAAGGAGAAGTACGAACTACACAGAAGGCACATAAATTGAGGAAGGGTCGAAGTGGTTAAATAAGAAGAAAAGAAGGAGCGAAGTAAAGGAAAATCTAGCCATTGGAAGAGAATATCAAGGAAGATAAAACATCAAAGAAGACAGATCATGGACAAATCAGCAAGCGGAAGAAGACACCAACGGATACTCTGGAGCACCTCGCAGAAAAGGAGAAAGGACAGGCTAGCGAAGCCTTGAAAATGTGGGTCAAGTGGATCTAGGGTTTTAGACCTAGGGTTTTGACACCTACACTTCAGTCTAAGGTTGTCGGAGGAAGTCATGTAATGTATAAATAAAGGTCTAGGAGAGTCGAGAGGGTTTCTCAATAATTGGTTCATTCATATTATTATGGTTGATGTTCATGGTTGATTATTGTTGTTGTTGAGAACTATATTGAGTCTGTATGATGGATCTTCAACTGGGTGCGAAGATCAACCCTGCAGTTGGGTGCGCAGGAAGATAAAGAGAGAGAGATATGCAGCTAAGTGTGCAGACAGAACTGTATGTTTTCATATAATATATCAATAAACACAGTTTTGTGGATGTAGCCCTAGGGAGAGGGTGAATCATGTATATCTTATTGTCTTTGTGGTTGATGTTGTTTTATTTTTTATCTGCTATAATGTTATTGCATGATTGTAGATCATGGATATAATTGCGTGAAGTAATATTAAGAGTGGTAAATAATATCTAGATCGTTTTGTGTTGTGTTTGGAATCACTTTGAATTTCCTCTGGTTGTAGACACCTGTGTCTGAAAACCCCATATTTCTACTTAGGGTGAGACTGCATCTACTTTGAAGGTGTTTCCGAAAGGGATAGTAGTAAGGGCTTGTTTGTGCGTTGTTAGAGTTGAACCGTGTGTCTGCCTCTGTGCCAACAAATGGTTCTGTTGCCAGGATAGGGATATTCTTGAGGGAATTTCAAGGTGGTTTCCATCGAAGAGAGAGATTCAAAAGTGGATAGAAGAACAAGAGAAGGACTTTGTTGAAGCTCAGAACAAGAATCCTAGCATTAGTACAGAAGATTGGTTGGGAAGTTACATCTTCACCAACATACATGAGATTTTATTTGGAGGATTTCATAAGGAGTTGTACGAGTGGTTAGCTATATTAACAGACACCCAATTTGAGATCATATCTAGACCACCTGTGGTTTGGACAACAGCGTTGATCAAGAAATTCAAGAGAATCGATAACATTGTTTCTAGAGTAGTGGATCTCTAGTTTGATAGCACTATTTGAGGGTACATTACTGAGTTCTCTATCGACATAATAGAATCGTATAGTCAAGCAGAGAGGTATTTCTTTAAGGGACCTAGAGGAAAGCTCCTACACTTTTTAAAACTGAGGATTAAGATGCTATTGCATGAGAAGAATATCCTAAAGATACAGTGAAGCTAATGTTCAAGAATTCAGATAGTGACAGTGACACAGAGGTTGGACACATGTGTAGTGGGAGATCGTTCAAACAGGTTCCTCTTGTGAACATATTTAAGAAAATCTACGAAGACGATGGATTCTACAGTGGAAAAGAAGAATATCTAATAGACGAAGAGTATTCAGAGTCCACAAGAACAGAGGAGGTGGGATTAAAAGAACTTCACCGGGGAGAACCAAAAACTTCAGGAACTGCACCTACTATTGAAGTAAGTACTATTACTCCTCTTGTTGTTTTAGAAGAATTAAGTAACCAGAGTATTCAGAGCAATCGGAGTACTATTACAAGTAGTTTATCACATACGTAGTCGAGAAACCCAGGAAGATATATGGAATATTAAATGAGGTTACCTATATTTAGAGGAGACGGATCTGAGGATCCTGATCAACATTGGTTCCTATGTGAATCTGTCTGGAGCATTAAGTAAGTCATCGATGAAGATGTTAAGAGAACTCAGTTTAGTACCACCTTGAGGGATCGTGCTCTGAACTGGTATATGAAGTTTGCTTCAGGACCTGGACAGCCTAAACCATTGAATGACATTAAGACTGGTTTGAGTGTGGATTTCAAGAAACCTAAGTTGGAGTCGTTGTGCATTACAGAGTTGAAGGAAATCAAGCAGAAGGTAACTGAACCTGTTTGGGAATTTGATCATAGGTTTAAGACTCTGACATGTCGTTTAAGTTTTCAAATCCCGGATGAACAGAATAAAGAATGGTTCTCCGTTTCCCTCCTACCACACATCAGAGTTCCTCTGATGCAATAGAAAATCACTTCACAGGCTGAAGCTCTAGAGATTTCTATGAAACTAGAAGCAACCCCTATAAGATAATCCAGTCTGAGTATGAGTCAGATCCTAAATCAATTAACTAGTTCATCCTTGCAAGTCAAAGATATGAATAAGGACAAAGGAAAGGAAAAAAGAGAAGATATATGGTGTATCAGATGTAAAGAAGAGGGCCATGACAAAGAGCATTGTCCCCTATTTCATGAATACCTGGCCTCGGGAGCACCTATCCCTTTGAAGCAAGCCACTCTACCATGGTGTGAGGTATGTAGAAATAGACATCGCCCTGGTGAATGTTATTATATGCAGAAATATGTCCAGACACCTACAAATATTTATTGCACATTCTGTAAATTTGTGGGGCATGATGAGAAGGATTGTTGGGCTTATGGTCTCATGCATGAAAGATCAAGGGATACATATAGGATTCAAGGAGAAACATAGTAATAAGTAAATAATGCGCATTTCAACTCCCCAGGAAGAGGAAACTTCAACCCTCGTAGTGGATTTAGAGGAAGAGGACGAGGAGGAGGTATGGGCTGAGGTCGAGGTCAGATCATTTTCTATAACTGCGCACAACCAGGACATTTGGCAAGGGATTGTCAGAACCCTTGTACTACTTGCAAATACAGTAACTCATTTGATCATGTTATCGAAGAGTGTCCAGTATTTTTATCCAAACAAGTCCAATTGATATCAGCAGAACCTCACGGTGAGGACCTCAGATTCATTTTTATTACTAGAGGAGGCATTGTTATAGGATAAGATAGGGTGACTCCAGGAAAGACTACAGAAGGATCAGGGATCAGAAAATATGCAGAGAAGGCAGAGTTGTTTAATCCAAGGAGAGAGAAACATACTTTTGAATAAGCAAGGAAATAATTTGTAGGAGAATAGGCTTCTTCATCTAAGGGACAACCAGAAGTAAGGGAATGTGAAATGTCACCATCATTTGATTAGTTTTCCCTTTCTAGACAAGGAAAAGAGGTAAGAAATCTCATGGAATTTTTATATACATGTATCAATTTGATTAAAGATGAAAAATTTGTGCAAGAATTACGAAACTTAGTAAGATAATATGAAACTGGAAGAATAGACCCTATGCTAAGTAGAGTTGTGAATCAAGTATTGAGGAAAAGAAGGAAAAGAAAGGAATTACACCTTAGTGCTCAGATTGGAGACTACGACATGGACTACGTGATCCTCGACTTGGGATCAGAAGTAAATGTTATGACAAATAAGACTTGGGCATTGATGGGAAAACCTAGATTGATTTACTCCCCTATCAGGCTCGGGATGGCTAATCAGTAGGCAGTGAGCCCCTTTGGAAGACTGGAGCATGTCCCTATAGACATCAATGGGGTAAGGGTGTTTGCAGACTTCAAAGTGATTGAGATTGTTGATGATGGATTTCCTTATCCTGGGTTTTTAGGAATTGATTGCGATTTCAATAATTCGATTGATTTTTACCTAAAGAAGAGAAGAATGACATTTGAAGGGAATATCCTTAAGTCATTGCACCTCTGGACCCAGATGAAGGTCATAGATACACAGAACCTATCAGGGAAGAAGACCGCGCATATGAGCTAGAAAACATCTACAAACTGACAGCAAGACAACAGGATTACATTAATCCTACGGCAGATGGAAATCTAAGCTGGCGAAGTGAAAGTCCATGCTCATCAGATTTAGAGGAAGCATTGGAAAACTAGCAGAACATAATTTATGAAGTATCCACACGGTGATGTGCCAAATTGACCATAGAAGGTTGTTGGATTGGCACATAAGTAAGTAATATCCCTACATTTGATGGTTTGAATCATTTGGAGACATTTCTAGATGAATTTGAGAGAATTGTACCAGTACAACAGAGGATGTTGGCACTGGATGAAGCATTGAAAGAAACACCAGCTAGATGGTGCGGAACACACAAAAAGAACATCGTGAAATGGGCACAATGTCGTACCTTACTGATAGTGTGCTTCTCAGACCAAGCTGAAGGATGCAAAGTTCATTACACAGGCCAGAGTTGTCCTAAGGACCATGTGCAAGGTTATGAGGAGGCCTGGAGCAACATTCCTAAATAACAGTGGGTACATAAGTTCATTAACACATTGGACACTACACCTATCAACTAGTATCTTCAAGAAGAGTTGTGCTTCGTCACTACAGATTTGTACGGTATGAATCAGAAATTTATAGCTACCTTCTTATTTGAAATTTAGTACCCTACAGTAGATCAGGATTTACAAATCATAAGACAGAAGGTCTTTGAGGAGGCACCTAACCCCGCTCTTGACCAAGAAAAAGATGAATGGATTGTGCCTCTTCAGCAGTTACAGGATTTCTATAATATTGATGTTGATGAGGATGATGACCTGAGGGATGTAAAAATTTTAGAAACTGAAGGACAAAGAGACATAGAAGGGTCAAGGATTGAATTACCCTTTGTTGGACAGCCTATTAAAATTAGGAAGGTTAATATTGGAACCGAGCATACGCCTAACTTGGCAAATGTTGGACATTATTGGGATGATGCTACTATTAGAAAGATCACAAAACTATTGCATGAATATTAGGACTTGTTTCCAACCAAGTTCAAATACATGAAAGGAATTAAAAGGCCCATGGGTGAAATGAAGATCCCTCTGAGACCAGATGCAAGACCCATCAAGCAGAGACCCTACAGACTGAATCCCAAATATAAGCAAAAATTTAAGATTGAATTGGATAGAATGTTGGAAGCAGGAATCATAGAACCAATTGAAGAATCTGAATGGATCATCCCTATGGTGGTCCAAGACAAGAAGTCGGGAGAAATCATAATTTGTGTAGATTTAAGGAAACTGAATGATGCATGCCTACATGACCCCTTTCCTACACCCTTTACTGATGAAGTGCTAGATAATGTAGGAGGACAGGAGGTCTATTCATTCACAGATGGATTTTCGGGTTATCACCATATCCAAATTGCCAAGGAAGATCGACATAAGACCACATTTGCAACATAATGGGGTTCTTTTCAGTACACTGTGATGCCCTTTGGCTTGAAGAATGCACCGGCCATATTTTCCAGGGTGGTGGTCGAAGCATTTAAGGA
>ML789249.1:0-16279 GCA_009831015.1 Picea engelmannii
CTTTCCATAAATATTCCTTCTTGATTTTGTCACCTTACTTTATCATTTCTTGATTTTGTCACTTCTCTTGATTATTTAAATAATCCACCTTGAATAAATAATATTAACCCATTTCTAGGTCACTTAACCTATTTTCCTTATTTCTAGGGCTAACCACTTTCCATAAATATTGCTTCTTGATTTTGTCACCTTATTTTATCATTTCTTCTTTTAGGTCACTTTGACTTCTTTGACTTTGGGGGATTCAAGCCTTCATGTGAGGGTCCTTCATCTTCGTAATGCCATAACTCTCAAAACTGGAGGAGTTATGTGACATTCCACATACCACCAAAAATGGCATGACAAGCACTATCCATCTAGGATAGTTTCACCAACAATTTCGTTGATATTCATCTCGTTATTCCTCATACAAGCATGGGTCCTCCAACCATTCTTCTAGGATAACTCAATCCATAAAGAGTTTTCCCATGAGGGCTTTCACCATAAGGGGACCACTTTTGGAGTTCATCCATTTGTACACCTTATCAATCATGATAAGACAATAATGAGAGCATGGGTCCTCCAACCATTCTTCTAGGATAACTCAATCCACAAAGTGTCTTCTCGTGAGGGATTTCACCATAAGGGGACCACTTTGGAGTTCATCCATTTGTGCACCTTACCAATCATGATAAGACAATAATGAGTCATCTATACATTTTTCCAACAATGCATCATATACCAATGGAACCACATCGATCCATATTCATCATGTATCAATGACAACTCATTGATCCATCTTCATCTATGCATTCTCATCAAGGACAATACATATTATATTACATAAATCATCAATCAATCAATCCTTTGACATCAATCAATCACTTGACATCAATCAATGACATCAATCAATCAAACCATTGGCATCAATGACAACATGATCCAACAATGGCTCATTGACACATGGAAGTTTTGAAGAGAATAATACTTTGACCATGAGGGTATGGCTTATATGAGTGACATCTGGCATTTGGAGGTCTGACTATGCATCTCTAATTCCAACACTTTGCTCCTAGTGTCAACAAGTCCCTTAAAGAGGTGATGCCACCTTATGCTAGGGTTTTCTTTTCTATAAAAGTCAATTTAAAGATGATTTTTTTAATATTGTTTGGTTTCAAGGGGTAAGATAAGGGTTGTGGACCCTTTATCTTATATTTTACCCTTTCTAATGTGAAAAAACTATGTTAATGGGATTTTGTATAAATAGAGATCATAAGATCTCATTTTAAAACGTAACTCTCCCATTGTGAGAAGTATTGGACTCAAATTTTCACTACCCTTGATGCTTTTTGTTATGTTGTGCTATGATATGGTTTGTATTTAGTTTTGGAGTTGATGATGATGATTAAATACCTATTGGAGGTCACTCTCTTGCTATTGTGGTGGTTATCTTGGCATGTTATGGTCTATTTTGCTGCTATTTGGATTGGTAAGCCTTTTACTTGTTGCTATAATTTGTAATTCAATATCAAGGTAGATTTTTCTAATGATAGGTGAGGAGTATAAGTGCATACACCCATATATTATATCCATCACAATTTTAACAATAGAACTCTTGTTTGCAAGGATTATGCTAAGGAAGTATAAGGGCATACACCCCTTAGTTTTAAAACCCTAGCTAGGTTACTTTCCTTTAGGAATAAGAGGGTTTATACCCCCAAGGAGGTAGTATATTTATCTCATTTCTTTGATCCCATTAAACCATAATCTAAGGAACAAATCATTGCATTGGAGAAATAAAACGTTGCATTGGTAAACATGAAAGTTTCAAGCTTTAAACTTCTCTCACTTGGAAGTTGTTCCTTGAGCCCTAGGATATCTTGCCTCATTGAGGCATCCTCTTTCATCCACCAAATATTGCTTCTGTTAAAAAACTAACCTACAGCCATTAGGGCTGCATAAAATTAACTCTTTAACCCTAGATAACTCTTAAACTAACCCTAGGAATTAGCTACAACTTTTCCCTAACAAACTACTAACCCTAGCACGCTTTTTGAGCTAGTTAGAAGTGAATTTCATTGGCTAATTTTTATGCTATATGGCTTGGTTTTCTACATAACTAAGGCTGATAAATATCACTACAGTAAGATTTTGTTTCAGCCTTTCTTTTGTGTTAAAGTATTTCTTTATCATTGTTGCGTTAAGCTAGCTTTCACTAGCTCACTTATTCAATTATACTTTTAGCATTTATTTGCATCCTATATTATATTCTATATGCTAATATATATCATTGCATTTTTATGCAATTAGGGACATAAAGATTAACTTTCTTTTAAAACTAACATATTATATCATATACTTGGTTTTCTTTGTGTCTCAAGCACATATTCACACTTGGCAAGTTACTCAAATCATTGGAAACCTTAAGAAACCCTATAGACTCATATTGAAGTTCCCTTTTCCATCTATGAACTTGAATTTTAGAGGCTTCCATCCATACACATCATTTTCCATCTCAATCCCCCCTAGGGTCACCAAGATTCCCCCCTTGTGGTGATTAACTCACCTCTAAAGTGACGGGAACACCTGCATAAGGTTACAATGTGTACGTGCTCTCTAATTTGTCACCAATTAGTGGTTGGGTCGGGATTTTCCCAACCTAAAACATGTGTGATAACAAGAATGACTATGGATGTTATGCATTTCATGTGGGAATTATGCCCATGTACATAAGGAATTATTTCCATTGAGACAACCCCATCACAACTAAGAATTTCTAGAGACCCTTGTAGAGATATTTCTTATCCGAACTATGCTAAATCTCTAAAGGGAAGTGGGATATCTTGAGGGATTGCATGGTAGAGAATGGTATGCCATTCCTTGGGTTACGCATGTTTATGGGAAATAGAGATGGTGGATTGGAATTGTTATATAAGTTAGTGCACCATGGTTTCCAGCAAACTGGGATGTGTGAGAGGAATAGAGCCATCCATATGCCAATTCATCCTTTTGGATTCATAGTCTCAGCTTAGGGATATCCCTATTGAAAAAATAACATGGACAATATAGATTTATGGTTGGGTGAAACATTCTTCACCTGCAACCAATTAGTGTTTAATTCCAAAGGATAAATGTTTTACTTATTTATGTTTATGATGTATTTAATTATGTTTATGTTATTCTTTAGTGGTTTTTTTTTTAACATAATAATTATGCATATGCAATAGTGAATGTTTAATTAAAATTTCATAAGTCTTCTTGTAATATTTTGCGCATTCATAAATTCATAGTAGAGAAAAGGAATATTGGTATCAAAGTACAAAAGTGAAAATTTTGTGAAATTGGGAGGTACCCTTTATCCTCTGTGGGTGACAGAGGGTACTGGGTATGTCACATCATGTAAAAATCCATGAAATCCATGTTGATAGGTCCTGAAGTGTGTAACCATTCTATCCTAATAACTACATCACAACCTCCCATTTCAACATAAAACATGTGATACTTGACATGATATTTTTCCATCTGATGTTTGCCCTTTTCACATTGACCACCAAATGTCATCATACAACCATTGGATATTATAATTTGAAACTTAGTTATGTCACTGAGATAAAAATGGGTTTCCTCAACCATTCTCCTATGAATAAAATCATGGGTGATACCACTTCAATGAAAATAATCACTTTCTAATTCTTGATGTAACCAATCAACCTTAAATTTTGGGGTGTCAAAAACCCCGATAAGGCATGGAGAGAAATTTGGTGTTTCTCACAAGGAGCTTGCAAGGTATTTTCTTCTTTCATGGGATGGGTCATGCCATCCAATGATATTTCAAGGCTGTCTTGAAATAGTATTTATTCCAGGTGGTTGTTTTAGGACACATACATTTGAAATAATTTGTTTTTTTACATTCTACCCTTTGCAATACTACTCGCTATAATTACAACAAAGAGTGAGGCATTGGTGTTTTTCCATCTATTTATGGGACAACCTTTGTAATTTCAATGGTTGAGAAGTGGATTGGTTGGGAGTAGTTACCATCAGAGGGACAATGAGAATATTGAATAGAAATCTTTTGGTTTGGGCACTGCTTACCATCTAGACTTCTTTATCTCTTTCCCAATATTCTAACCATGTGGCCATGCAATGCATCATGAATTGGGATCTAATTTCCTTCTTGAGATCATTAATGAAACACTATTTAAAAGGGAATTATATGTGCTTTATGAGTGGATTTCAAATTATTAAAAGGATGCAATAAATTCAATAACTATGCCTATTTGGCATAATTGTTTAGTCATCCCAAATAGTGAGTGTCAATTTAAACTAAGCATAAATGGACTACACAAATTATTTCCAAGCAATGTATCCTCCATAAGATTTATTATACCATTTACACCATTGTCACATGTTAGCGCCATCATTTTCCTTTTTTAGTTAGAGTCGGTCTTAGTCGTGTTTTGGTTTGTGTGTTAAAGCATGTGAAGTTAAGTACTAAAAAATGAAGGGGCCGAAGTCAACAAGTGGTCGTTTGATCCTTGGAGTAGGGAAGGGATTTCAGAGTCAAAACATGTGTAAATGGTATGAGTCTATTCCCAAAAAGTTGGGTCCTATCAGAAAGGAAGTTTTACGTTCTTAGGGTTGATGCAAGTTGTTAAATGGAAGTCGCATCGATGAGTGTAGTGACCATAATCAACTCATTATGAGGGTTGAAAGAATGAAAAATCATGACATTTGTATCACATATTTCCTACATCCCTTATTAGTTGTACTTTAAATGACCTAAAGTGTACTCATCGTGTGGATATGTTACAAAAAATATTCAGGTTACCTCGAAACATCCAGACACCATGAAATTAGTGTTCCCTTGCATGTTTCCACCTCCCACCCACTCTGTTATAAATTTTGGATGTTCTGCATGCAATATATTCACCAATCAAGCTTATGCACTATTTGTATTTTTCTCTTGCAAGCCCAGGTTGATCAGGACTATTGTCTTGGGCCCGTGCCTGATCCATCGCACGCAGGGAAAATACGCGTTGCACCATGGAAACCTACAAAAACATAAGGAAGGGTGCGCAAAGTGCCATAAACATTGGGCTCGAGCCCCAAAAATTGGTGTTCATCAATGAAGATCTGGAGGTCAGAGCATCCTTCGAACAATTCAGGTGCATGGCCTTTTGTAGAAAAATTTAAGGATTCAATATGAGACTAGACGAACAGTTCACACTCAGTTTCAATGGATTCCGCATGGTGATCTCGGGTGTCATGTTTCAAGTAACCGAGAAAACTCTGTCAACTGCAACAAATATCTCTCTTCACGATGAAATGTGGTTTAAAGGCATTCTCTTGGATGAACGGTGCTATGAAGACTTCATCAAGCGATACTGTTTAGTTGGGAAAGTCGAGCACATGTTTCATGTAGATATTTGCAGGAACCTTTTCGAAAACTACTTAGACTAATCAAGAATTATTTCACCTGTGAAGGGATGTTCGACATAATACATTCACATCACATTAGATTGTTGATGCACTCCACAGGAAGAAGAACATTAAATATACCCTTTTTCTTACAACAAAACCTCTGAGAGATGGCAAACAATGCATAGGATGAATTGGATCAATCGAAAATGAAACTCTCTCATGTATCATTAATTAAATTACTGGTAGTTGAGGAATTAATATAGGTGGGGAGCGATTGGGATTCATTCTTTATCACAACGGACATCCCCAAGGATCCAAAAGGAGATTTCCCTCTATCCACGGAAAAGGTAATATCACGCAGCAAAGAGGTTGGAGTGGAAGAGACTACATAGGAAGGAAAGACATAGAAATCCATATCCTTCCAAAATAAAATACCCCGAAGAAGGGGAAGTCAAAAGAAGAACAAGGAAGATGGGGAAACCCAAGTCCCGAGTGAACCACGCACAAGGTCGACTGCCAAGAAATTACTTATGCGCACTATCCGATTGGAACCTATCGAAGGAATAAGTCGAGAAATCTAGAGAAAAATGAGGAGGATAGATGTCTAAGAAAGAAATGTTCGAGATTCGTCTCAACAGCTAAAACACGCGCATCTCTCTATTGCCGATATTTACCAGGAAAACAGGGAACTAAGATGATAGTCAACAGTGAAGACCCTTGAAATGTTAGCATCACAAATTCACGAAGGAAACATGGCATGGCTCAAGAGACAACTCAGATATGTGCAAGATACAATTGTACAGTTGCACGAAACACAGAGGATGTTGAAAGAAAGGAATACGAAGCACTTCTGAGAATGTGAAGCAACCAAGGAGAAAGTCCGCACATCTCTTGCTAGAACACAGAAGAAACATGATTAACTAAGTTCATTATTGTATCCTCAAACGTGGCACATATCTTGACATTTTTGAAGGAGGCATCACCCTTAGATAGTTTTATCATTTTGGTAATGACTACGACAGTCAGCAACCACTCGCTACATACGCACCCCAGCAAATGGGTGTGCGGAAGAAATCAAGACCATTACAGTGGATTGTGGGAGTCTGACAGAGGAAATCATAGTTCGGGTATCTTGTTGAAGGAAGGAATTGACACATCACTCTGCCCATGAAGAGAACTTGCTGATAACTGAATTCCCATGGAAAAGACAAGAAATTATGATGCGATCGAATACAATTTTTTTCTTTTTCTGGAAAGGCGTCATACAAAAAGTATTTTAACGTAGAACACTCATTTTGCTAAATTCTAGGGATAGTAGATAGAGAGAAGGGTAGCACAAGTGTTTCCCTCGCCTATATATTTTATCTTTTTAATGTAAGTCGGGTTGGTCGGAAAAACTAGTGTAGACAACGACTATTGAATGTATTTTGAGCTCGATTGAAATTTAATGAAAAAGTCCTGAAGATTTGATGAAAAGATTATAATTGTAGAAGTTGTATGTATTGTTTCCTTTCTTTACATACGTGCTTCCTGTATTCTTTATCCAAATCTATTCCTTCCTGACTCAGAATGTAATTTTGAACCTAGGATTTGTTGTGCAACACCCTGAGATTCGTGTCATTGATACAAGCCATCTTTCCTGTAAGTTAACTTTGAGTTCATCCTTAGCAATTCTCCAAGTTGCTTCATTTGTTTTTCTCCTCGCCACACAAAACGATTTCAAACTGAAAACAGTTTCTTACTTAGCCTTTATCCTCTCAAGTTTAGTCACCGAGTCATTTGTTTCTATCGCTTTCTTAAATCGACTCCGTGGCCCGAGGTCTTGTTCTCTTTCACCAATAGAACCAGAACTGATTATCCAAAGGTGTTAAATCTATCCGATAGCTTAAATCCATATCCTGTACCAAGACAACATCTCCCGAGAGATCCCTCTCCAGGTCCGAAAGGCTAGTTTCGGGTCTCAAATTTGGTTTATAGGTTTCCTCTGTCATTTGTTTCTCATGAGAACAAATTTTATAGAGATCTAACATTCTGGCACCATTACCGGGAATGGAATTGAATAAATTTTCCCTAGGAGAACAAGTAAAGTTATAATTTTGACCTTTGAGGGTAACAGAGGGACAAACATCTATATTCGTTGAAGACATTTACCCTGGCAACTCCAGTCAAAAATACTAGTAGCACAAAGTAGCGTGATTCAGAAAACTTGGCTCCGAGGATGATCTATACCAGAGAAAATCCTGACCTAAACCCTATAGAGCCCATGTGCGACCTCAATAAAATTATCTGCAGGTCTAGAGAGAAAGCATCATACCCATTCTATTACCTGGACATAAGCCTTTCCTTACCCAAAGACAACGTGCAAAGTATTGACGACCTTGATTTTGACACCATGTTTGAGAAAACCCTATTCAGGTCTAAGTAGGAAACCAGTTTGGATGACATAGTCTTCGAATAGAAAATGTTTCAAGCTCTGATAACTAAGAACATCCCTCAAACCCCTAACCCACATATATCCATGGCCGCCAAATTCACCCCTCTCATTCTACCAGCCCAACTACATGATTTGCCTCAGAATGATAGTTAGAGGATCAAGCTCTACGATGCTGAAGGAAACTTTTCGGCCAAAAAGCATCTGGATTGGTTTAATGATTTCATCGATCTAGAGGAGGTGGACTATACATATGCAAAAATGAGATTGTTCAAGAGGATTATTTCGGGGGAGGTGAGGAAGTGGTTCAAATCCCTCCCAGTAACAAGCATTCAAGACTTCGTCTCATTCAAAACATCTTTGATTACCATATGGGGAGACAAGAAAAACCCCTTGCAGCTGATGACGTAGTACAATAACATGAAGAAGGCACCTGAGGATATGGTGTAAGAATTCTCATCCCATTTCATGAGGGTGTATAACTCAATTCCCGCAGAAGTCCAATCACCTCTCGAGGTTGCGCAACTGTGATACATCTATTCCTTCGACAATTATTTCGCCTTGCTGTTGAGAGAAAGGAGATAAAAAAATCTAGACTGCATGATGAGTGACACAATTTGGGTCGAGGTAAATCTAATGGAGTCATGAAAGATAAAACAGAGATTCAAAAGAGGTGATAAGAAACCCTAAGGGGATGTGCAACCATCGACATCTCGTTCCTCAAATGACAAATTCGACTTAGTGATGAATACCATGGAGAAACTGATGGAAACAATTTATGTGGGAAACACACCCGCTATCTGAGAACAACATGACCCCCAACCCAGAAATCAGAACCTCAGAAGGGGTCAGGTCCTTCATATTAGACAGAGGGATCAGAGAGAACAGGGTGACCAGCGAACATGAACTTGATTCCAAAATAATTACGCGGACGAGGTTTGATCAAATGTTCCATGACCAAATCCATTGTTGCGGTGACAAAAACATGCGTTTGTTTTTTATGAAGGGAGAAGATGATCAATATACTCTCCTAGGAAATGGAAGAATTCAAGAAAGGTTATCACAACACCATCATGTAGTTCCAGAAACAATACAACCTCAGGAACAAGAAGGCACATAACGAACCTCAGCGAAAAAATCCCATAAGGAAACCTCTGGCGGATACCCCTTCCACAAGTTGGTCCAAACTAGACAAATCGACCAAGGATGCAACCGAAAAGGAAAATTCAAAGGAGGAGGCCCTGAAGAAAGCGTCAGAGACAAGCCGGGAAACGCATGGCAAAGATGTAGAAAAGGTATCTTCCCCCTTTAACTTTGAGAATGAAATGGACAAGATCAAAATCTTTGTCCCATTCAATGAACTTATCAAAAAGGGTGAGTATTGGGAGGATATTATTAAAATGATAAAAATGGGAGAAACCCTTGACACTTGAACATCTAAGACGATCACCCTACTATTTTGTTTGGTCTGCGCATAGAGGAAGCAAGCGATATTGAGGACGTTTCCCTGTTCTCTGTCCGACTCAAATTCCATGACATTACCCTGCATAATGCCATGTTGGAATCAGGTGCGTCGTAGAACATAATGCCAAATGTGATCATGGACGAGGTGGGTTTGGACATCACCATGCCCTATAAGGACCTTCTTTCTTTTGATTCGAGGAAAGTCAAGTTCTTGGGTCTCATAAAATAATTGGTCGTTTCGCTAGCCCAAATCCCTTCAAAGAACATGGTCATGGACATGGTCGTGACCGATATACCTGCTAAGTTTGGCATTCTGTTATCCAGGTCGGGGCTGGGAATTTAAAGGGAACTCTGGAAATGAACATGTCGTACACTACAATTCTTGTCTTTGGCTAGGATAGGTGGTTATAAAAGGAAGTACTTCTGAAGTACATGGTATGCAGTAAGACGCAGCTAAATAAAAATCCTATCTACTCCATCGACATTAAGGTTTCCTCCTTCATATCCTAAAATGACTTGATCTTTGAAGAGGAAGAGATGGAAACCATCATGACCGTCGATGATAAAGCAGCGTAACGAGCAACAGAGTTCACTGACCCGAATAACCATGCGGAAAATGAGGTATGGAACATGAATTTCGATGGTGCTGTTAGCAAGGAAGGGGTAGGGGTTGGTGTATGGATAATCCCTCCCAAGGTGGGCAAAAAAATCTGCTAATACAAGCTCTCTTTCGAATGTAAAAATAACATGGCTGAGTATGAGGCACTGATCCTGGGCCTGAAGGTTTTGAAAGAATTGGGTGCAAAGAGGATAACAGTGCAAGAGGACTCTGAGCTGGTTATAAACTAAGTCAAAGGCATATATCAATAAAAAAAACCCAGGCTGAGAGCGTACAAGAATTTGGCGCTGGACCTCCTCGAAGAATTCACAGAATATAATCTATGGGTTATCCTGAGGGGGAAGAATCAGATCATTGATGCATTGGCCACCTCAGACTTGGTTTTTAAAATCCCCATTTTTCCCAACAGAAAATATGAGATCGAATTCAAACACAAGACGAAAGTGCCTTATAATATCAAATATTGGCAGGTGTTTGAAGACGAAAAATAGGTGGAGATATCTCTCCAAATGAATGACGAGTTCTCTAACATAACCATCTATGACGAGTGTTGTTGCAACAAATATGGGAGTGCATATTCATGTAGTGATGACGACCCTTTCCAAAACCAGATAGCAGGAAGGGACATAGTACAACTGACAATAACATCATCCCAAATGGGCTAGTTCCATTGGAAAATATGTTTGACGAAAACGATGTGGCTAGAAATCCCAAGATCACTACAAACGATGAGGATGTTGAAGATTGCAACATCGGGATTCAGGAGAAAACGAAGATAATCAAATTGTTGAAAACATTCAGTCTAGAGGTCAAACAAGATTAAATCAAGATCATGAAGGATTCCCCGATGTTTTCACTTGGGGTTATGATGACTTAAAGGTTTATGACACCAAAGTGATTCAACACGTCATTCCTCACAAAGAAGACCAGAGGCCCTTCAAACAAAAAAATGAGACAGATAAATCCCCTGCTGCTTCCACTAATCGAGAAAGAGGTAAAGAAACTCTTCAAAGATAAAATTATCGTTTCTTTAAGTTTTTCGAAGTGGGTGGCCAACTTGGTTCCTATAAGAAAAAAGAGAAGTGAAATAAGATTGTGTGTGGATTTTCAAAACTTGAACAAAGTGTCCTTCAAGGACCACTACCCACTCCCTAAAATGGACAATATTCTACATAATGTGGTGGGATCCTAGAAGATGTCCATGATAGACAGTATTTTGGGTTACAATCAGATCCTGGTACAATCGGATGACAGGGCAAAGATGACTTTTACAACACCATGGGGGACGTTCATGTATGCCAAGATGCCTTTTGGTTTGATGAACGTTAGAGCTACATTCCAAAGGGAACTGGACATAGCATTTGCTGACGAAAAATAATTTTTTATTGTGATCTATCTGGATGACATCACAGTATACTCTAACTCCGATGAACAATACCTTGGGCATCTGAATACTTTTTTCTAGAAATGCAGGAAATTCAGCATATCATTGAATCCAAAAAATTCACATTTTGGGATGCAAGAAAGGAATCTTGTGGGGAAGATCATCTTGAATGAGGGTATTAATATATTCCCCAACATTTTTGAAGGAATCCTGAAAATCGACACTCCACGTAGTAAGAAGGAGGTGCAATCCTTCCTAGGAAAAGTAAATTTCTTGAGAAGATTCATCCTGAACCTGGCAGAAATTATAAAACATATTATCTGCATGCTCAGAAAAGGGAATGATATTAAGTGGAATCTAGAATCTAGGAAATCATTTGAATATATAACGATAGCATTGAATAAATCTCCCGTGCCGACCAGTCTAGACTTCAAGAAAGACTTCATCTTGTTTTCATTCGCCTCGGAGCATACAATTGTCGGCGTGCTATTACAGAAAGACGATCAGAACTTTGAGAAGCCTATCGCCTATTTAAACAGGACTTTGAGGAACTCTCCACTAAGGCATGACATTATGGAGAAACAATCTTACACCTTAGTAAAATCCCTAAAGTAGTTTAGAACATACATATTACACTCCCACATTATCGCTTATGTGCCCATCAACTCATTCAAGGATACCCTGAATTAATCTAACCCTAAGGGAAGGAGAGGTAAGTGGATAATGACCATGCTGGAATATGACCTAGAAATCAAGCTCACGAAGCTGATTAAAGGTCATGGCCTTGCAAATATGATGTTGCAGGTAGAATGCAACACTTTGGAAATTAACTTCATTGTTGATCTGCCAAAGAATCCTCAGGAAGAAACAACTGCGTAGGTGTCTCAGAAGTTTGTTGATTCACCGTGGTATATAAACATCATCTACGTGTTGAGGAATCTGCAAGCCCCTCTAGGTTTAAGTAAGACCAAGGCCAAATTCTTAAATCTCAAAGATGTTAAGTTCTTCATCTTGGACAACTCACTGTATTGGAAAGATCTTGAAGGGATATTGTTGAGTTGTTTGATGGAAAACGATGCAAAACATGTCATCGAGGAATTCCACAAAGGCGATTGTGAAGGAAATCATTACTGGAAAACCACCATGCACAAAATCCTAATATCGGGCTATTATTGGCCTAGCATCTTTGCAAACGTATACAAAGAAGTTTTTGGTTGTCACGAGAGTCAGATATTTTACGGAAGGATAAAGTTACATCCCTTGTCGGTGAAGCTAATTTCAATTGAAGCACCTTTCCTACAATGGGGCTTGGATTTCATAGGGGATATCCATTTGCCATCCTTGGCACTGCATAGATGGATACTCATGACCACAGATTACTTCACGAAATGGATAAAAGAAATTCCAACAAAGCAGGCTACTGACCCAATCATCATTCAATTTTTGGAGACAAACATCCTATCGATATTTGGATGCCCTATCAAGATCATAACAAATAATGCGTCTGTGTTCAAGTCCAAGAATATGGAGAAGTTTTTTCAGGATTAAAATATAACCCTAGGACATTCTACAATGTATTACCCACATGGAAACAGGTTAGCAGAATCGTCGAATAAAATCTTGACTAGGATCATTAAAAGACTCATGCAAGACAACAAGAAGCCCTGGCATAAAAAGATTATTTATGCACTGTGGGTGAATAGAGTCACCACCAAGAATTCCATCTCAATGTCACCATTCCATATTTTATATGGTGAAGATGCGATTTTACCCACCTCACTAGGGTTTCCCTTCACAAAATTGTTGCAAGAGAAGGAAGTCGAGCCAGATGACAAGAAGAGGAGAATAAATCAGCTGATTCACACACAACAGATGAGGGAACATGTGTACAATCGATCACAACTCCACTAGGAGAGGATGAAGAAAACCTTTGACAAGCACTCTAAGAAGGAGGATTTCTAGTTGGGGGATCTGGTGTTGAAATGGGATGCAAGGAATGAAGATAAAGGAAAGCACGAAAAATTGAATCATCTTTGGACGGGTCGATTCAAAATCAATGCATATCGTGAGAATAATGCTTATTTTTTAGAAGAACTAAATGGAGCATGTGTTTTTTGGAGTCCTGTAAATGATAGGTTCCTCAAACACTATCTGGTGCAATAACTTTCGTTTAAGTCACATGTCATTACAAATAGTCATTTTATTTTTGTCCCAAGTCAGTATGTCAGCAGAAAATTGAAGCCCAAAGTGAAGGCCTTGAGTTTATGTTGAGTCTGTTAAATAACTACGTCGCTAAGTTCAGGTTGTGTTTTGTTTTTAGTATTTCAGTATCTGAAAGTCGAATGAGGCCCAATGGTTAGGCACCTGGTCTACTATTCTTTTCTACCTCACTGGGAGGATAACATCCCTATTGCAGCTAGTTGTTAGTGTTGTCTTTTTACTTTTTGAGTTAGAGTCATTCTTAGTCGAGTTTTGGTCTGTGTGTCAAAGAATGTGAAGTCATGTATTGAACAATGAAGGGGTCAAAGTCAGCAAGTGGTCGGTTGGCCCTTGGAGTCGAGAAGGGATGTCATAATAAAAACATGTGTAAATGGTATGAGTCTGTTCCCAAATAGTAGGGTCCTATCAGAAAGGAAGTTTTACGTGTTGAGGGTCGATGCAAGTTGTTAAATAGAAGTCGCATTAGCGAGTGTAGTGACCATAATCAACTCATTATGAGGGTTGAAATAATGAAAAATCACGACGCTTGTATCACATATGGCCTGCAACCCTTATCAACTATACTTTACAGGCCCTGAAGTGTACTCGACATGCGGATGTTCTACGAAAAATCTTCAGGTTGGTTTGAAACATACAGTAGCCATGACTTCAGTGTTCTCTGACATGTTTCCACCTCCTACCCACTTTTTTATAAATTATGGATGTTCTGCATGCAGTCTCTTCACCATTAAAGATTATGCATTGTTTGAATTTTTCTCTTGCAAGCATAGGCTGATCAACACTACTAACTTGGGACGTGCCTAATCCACTGTGCACAGGGAACATACGTGTTGCACCATGGAAACCTCCCAAAACATAAGGAAGGGCAGGCGAAGTGGCTGAAGCATTGGGGCCAATCCCCAAAACTTGATGTTGATCAAATAAGATCTAGAGGTTAGAGCGAGCTTCGAACAGTTCAGGTGCATGGACTTTTACAGGAAAATTCAAGGATTCAATATGAGACTAGCTGAGTAGTTCGCACTCAGTTTCGATGGATTTCATGCAGTAATCTAGGTTGTCATGTTTTAGGTAACTGAGGAAACTCTGTCAACCATAATAGATATCCCTCTGTGCGGATAAAGGTGGTTTAAAGGCATACCCTTGGATGTGAGGTTCTATGAATACTTCATCAAGAGAGATTGTTTAGGTGGGAAGTCGAGACAAACGTTCCAAGTAGATATTTATAGGAACCTTTTCGGAAATTACTTGGAGTAATAATGAAATATTTCACAAGTGAAGGGAGGATTGACAGGATACATTCACATCACAATAGATTGTTGATTCACTTCATAGGAAGGAGACCATTAAATCTACCATTTTTCTTACACCAAAACCTCTGAGAGATGGAAAAAAACACACATGATGAAGTGGATCAATTGAAAAGGAAACTCCCTCATGTCTTGCTGATTAAATTACTAGTATTTGAGGAGTTAAGATCAGTGGGGAGCGACTGATAATTGTTCTTTCTCACAACGGGCATCCCCAAGGGTCCAAAAGGAGATTCCTCTCTATCCATGGAAAGGGTAATATTACACCACCTAGGGGTTGGAGTGGAAGAGACTGTGTAGGAAGGAAAGACATCGAAAGCTCTGTCCTCCCAACATAAAATACCCCAGAGGAGGGGAAGGCTAAAGAAGAACAAGGAAGCTAGGGAAACCTGAGTCCTGAGCGAATCGCACTCAAGGTCGACTGCCAAGAAATTACTTATGCGCGCTATCCGGTTGGAACCTATCGACGGAACAAGTCAAGAAAGATGGATCAGAACAAGGAGGACATATTCCAGAGAAAAAAATGTTTGAGAGTCGTATTAGCAGCTGAAATAAGTGTAGCTCGCTATTGCTGAGTTTTACTAGGAAAACAAGGAACTAAGACAACAGTTAGGAGCGAAGACCCTTGAAGTGTTAACATCACAAATCCTTAAAGGAAATGTGACATGGCTCAATATACAACTCAGAGATGCGCAAGATACAATCGTACAGTTGCGTGAAACACAAAGGATTTCAAAAGAAAGGAATGTGAAGCACTTCAGAGAATGTGAAGCAACTAGGAAGAGAGTCCCTGCGGCTCTTGCCAGTGTGCGGAAGAAAAATTATTAACTAAATTCATTCTTGTATTCTCAAACATGGCGCGGATCTTGATATTTTTGGAGGCATCTCCCTTAGATGGTTTATTCATTTTTGTAACGACTACGACAGTCAACAGTCAATATCCTAGAAAATGGGCGCGCGACAAAAATCAAGACCATTACAATGGATGGTGGGAGTCTAACAGAGAACTTGATCATTTAGGTATCTTGTAGAAGGAAGGAATCGATGTTAAGAACCAAATATCAATATAGCATAGAAAAACTTTAGAAAAATTACTCAATGGCTTGAAAAAGAGATAATTTCATATAATAATCCTCTTCGAGGGGGCAACCTCCTTTTACCTCACTTAAATGTTCAAGTACAAGATGATTCAAAATGAAAATGTCTCCTTGGTATATATAATAGACTAGGAGATATAATTAAAACTAATGGCCTAAATCCGACATAAATAAAATAACATTACTAATATAATATGCCCCAATGAAGGGGTAATGAGCCAATATTAGGGCTTAACATGCCCCTCCCCTTGAGACAAGTGTTGTCCGCAATGCTTGAGTAACTCTGGATGATTCTGTATAAAAGACTCATCTTCCCAAGTGGAATCTTCAGCCGGTAGTTTCCTCCATTTAATG
>ML789249.1:29209-43608 GCA_009831015.1 Picea engelmannii
TGATGAGGGATTTTGGTTGAGGTACATGTTGAGTACATGGTTGAGACAAGTAGTTGATGAGTTGGCGCACATACATGAGGTGTATAGTTGATGATGTTGGTACATATTGATGAGTCATAGTTGATGAGTAGTTGAAAAATGATCGGTACATACTTGGCACATGGTTGGATGCACTTGTTTATGGTACAGGTTGATTACAGGTTGGTGAATGGTTGATGCACTTGTTTATGGTATAGGTTGATTACAGGTTGGTGCATGGTTGATGCACTTGTTTATGGTACATGTTGATTACAGGTTGGTGCATGGTTGATGAACTTTTTGTGGTACAGGTTGATTACAGGTTGAGGTACAGGTTGATGCATGGTTGATCCATGGTTCAGATTTATTGGTACAGGTTTACAGTGGTATATCTGACAGTGACAGTGTGACAGTGGTTCCATCATTCTACTTCTACTTCAAGGTGGAAGGACGGGACATGGACAGGTGGTTGTAGCCACCTTACGGTTGTATCCGGAGAACATTGGGGGTTGTAGCCTCCTTCTGGTTGTAGCCAAAGATTTGGGGAGTTGGAGCTTCCCTGAGGTTGTAGCCTGAGAAACTAGGGGGTTGGAGCCTCCTTCCAGTTGCAGCCGGAAAACAAAGAAAGTTGGTTCTTCCAATGAATGTAATTCTTCAAGACATATAAGAAAAAGCATTGCGTGGTTTTCTCTCGATTTGGGTTTCCACATAAAACACTGGTGTACTGTGTATGTGTGTGATTGTTTATTTATTACTACTCATTATTGGATAATAATTCTACATTGATATAACATTTGAAGAAAAAGGATTATAATTACGATATTACTGATTCACCCCCCCTCTCAGTGATCCAATAGGTTATTCTAGAGCACAACTTTTTGAAATGAAGGTAAAAATCACTACTAATTGAACCTCTTAAAAGTGATAAATTTGGAGGCTTCTTGTCAAGTAGGTGGCTATGTTAGTTGTAGAAATAATGAACTATACATTGATGGAAAATGGAAATAAGTTGGATCATTGTTACACGACAAAAAAAGAAATCCCCAAAGCGGAATTATATACTCTATGTTATTTAATCAGGTGATCAGTTACATCAAGACTATTTGATAAAACTACTCATATGGCATGGACTGGTAAATAGTTATGTGTGATTCCTATGTACATGTTATCAATGAGAAAAGGAGAAAGATGAACAATAATGAAATAATATTTTCTTTATTGCTTATAAATATGGAATAAAAGGATACACACATTAGGATCCAATAACAAGTAATATTGTTTATAGTGGTGATATGATATTCAAATATGTTAGAAATACTACCAATAAGAAAATGAACCAAGAGACGGAGAACAAAAGAAATGAAATTTGAAATTTGATTTGGATAATGGAGAATATAAGTCAATGAATCAAGATGAGATGAATGAATCGAATGAACATGAAGAATTGCATACCTCAATCTTCATGAGATATGTTTGAGTAAGAAGGTAAATAAAAAGGTATAGATTACCTCATTTGTTTTCCACCTTCATTTTATCTTCTATTAATGATGATCCTAGAGTTCCTAGAGAGCTATTTGATTTTTAAAAAGGTAAATTCTAGAAGAAGGCAATGATTGAAGAAATGGATACCATATGAAAAATTGAGTAATGGTACTTGGTCAAGTTCTATGATGGAATAAAATTGTTTGTAGAAAATGAATGCTAACAAAGAATCTCAATGGGTAAGTTGGAGTGGATAAGTACAAGGCTCATTAGTAGAAAAAAGGACATTCCCACATCGAGGGAAAGAAAATTTTAGGGAATTTATATCTCCCATAGGATAATTTCCATGTTTTCTCTGAAAAAATATTCCCCAATTTTGATTTTCATAAAAATAATTTTCTTAAATTCTATAGGACACAATTATTTTTCTCTAAAAAAATGATTTTTTTTATGCAAATTATATAAAATACTTATAAATTTTAACTAATTTACAAATATACAACCAAACATCTTATATTTTTCATTTTAATAACGAGTAAGATTTTTCAAGATTTCTAGACTTTAAGATGAGTATATATCCTTAACATTTTCCCTGGTGGACATAATTGATTTTGTTGAAACTTTCTCTCCTGTTGTGAAATTATCTTACATCATATTTTTGTTAAGTATCCGTATATTTCATTTGATATTGAATTAAAATAGACAGATATAAAGACAACATTCCCACATTGGGACCTGGAAGAAAAAATCCACTTGAGGCAACTTGTGTTGGATCATGTTGTCATTGATGCTAATGGTTGATTGATTGATGTCAAGTGATTGATATATGTCAACGTATTAATTGATTGATGATTGATGTAATATAATATGTATTGTCCTTGATGAGAAAACATAGATGAACATGGACCAATGAGCTGTCATTGATATGATGAACCTTTATGAGAAATCATAGATGAAGATGGATCAATGATTTTTCATTGATATGATGGATCAATGAGTTGTCATTGATACATGATGAAGATGGATCGATGTGGTTTCATTGGTATATGATGCATTGTTGGAAAAATGTATAGATGAATCATTATTGGCTTATAATGATTGATAAGGTGCACAAAAGGATGAACTCCAAAGAGGTCCCCTTATGGTGAAATCCCTCATGGGAAGATGCTTTGTGGATTTATTTATCCTAGAAGAATGGTTGGAGGACCCATGCTTATATATGGAATAATGAGATGAAGATCAATGAATTAGTTAGTGAAACTATCCTAGATGGATAGTTCTTGTCATACCATTTCCGGTGGTATGAGGAATGTCACATAACTCCTCACGGTTTGAGAGTTATGGCCCTATGAAGTTGAAGGACCCCTATGTGTTGGCTTGAAGCCCCAAATGGTCAAAGAAGTCAAAGTGCCCCAAAAGAATAAATCATTATTTAAATGATAAAGTAAAGTGACAAAGTCAAGGTGGATTATTTAAATAATAAAAAGAAGTGACAAAATCAAGAAATATTATTTAAATGATAAAGTAAGGTGACAAACTAAAGAAGGAATATTTAAATTATAAAGTATTGGAGAACTTTCTATTTATGGAAAGTGGTTAGCCCTAAAATAAGGAAAATAGGTTAAGTGACCTAGAAATGGGTTAAGTAACCTTGAAATGGGTTAAGTGACCTAGACGATGAAAGTATAAATAAGATAGCAATCATGGATGATTTAGGGGCTAAATTTCACTCATGGGCTAATTTTCCATGATTTTTCCAAAAACGAGATTCGCTATTTTAAAAATGATTCGCCCAAATTCTATAGGATAAAATTATTTTACCTTAAAAATCGCCAAAATCTTATAAAAAATATACAAAATCCCTAGAAATTTGAATATTTTTACAAAAATATCGCCAAACATTTATAGGTGGCATATGAAGGATTAGTAAGATTCGCCAAGGTTTCTACATTTTAAAATAAATTTCCATCCTTAAAATCATCCCTGATAGCAATGGTCTCTTGCAAAACATCTTTTTTTTGTGGATCAATGAAGAGATTTTTGTGAGAATATCTTTTGGAGTATTGATGGAGAGCTTCTTCTGAGAGCTTATTGTGAGAGTACATTTAGTGTGGATCTATTGAGCATGATTGAAGATCTATTATGAGAAATATATCGTGAGGAGTATTGCATGGACGCATTGAAGTTTCGGCAAGTCTGAGATCATGACGACGAAATTCTCGGAATTACAAAAAAACCCTATTTTCCGGTGTGTATGCGGGTTGTTTGAGTATAGGGTGCATATACACAAGATGTCTATGTACAAGGTGCATACAGTACGCAGGATCTTAGTGTACATGGAGCGTACAGTGGATAAAATCATGGAGATTTGTGTTTGAGCTAATGACAAGATGTTGAAGACTGAAGCAGGTTCCAGATCTACATTATATGGGCTCAGATCTGTCACTGAGACACTAGTATGGTTACATTATTGTCTTGATGGATACTATTGCTTGTTGTGTTGTGAATTCTTAAGGCATTCTTGGTATGGTTTCTATGATGTGGTAGATGTTGGTTGATAGAGTGAGAAACACTCTTATTTCAGTACTGATATGATGGCTATAGTATGTTGATTTCTTATGCATGATTGAGTAGAATTCATATTGATTGGTTGTGGAGCATGAGTAAGCTATTACAAAGATGGGATGTGTTGTGACTGGCTAGTGGTCAGTTTGGATAGTGAGAAACAAAAGAGAATGATAAATTGGTTGTAGAGGATCTGAGTTGATCTTGAAGGATAAACCCTAATAGCTCAAAAGGTATACGCATGTTGTAGTATTGTTTGGGAGAGTATACGTAGGCTGTATTACTGCTTAGGCACATACACAAGCAGGTTGTACTACTGGTAGGGTGCGTACATACGTGTTTGCAATTCATATATGTTGAGGATTGTTGCCTCATCTCAGTTAGTGATAAGTGTGTAAGATGAGTCTTGCATGATAGAGATGGTGCTCTTATAGAGTTGTTTTCTATTCAGTTGTTGCTCAAATCCCCAAGGATTTTAGTCCATAATAAAAAGAAAATTGTACATACATCGTGTGTTCTTTGTGTTCCTTGTGGTGATGACTTCTTGATGATATATTGTTGATATATGTTGTTGATATGTGTTCACATCTAGCTAGTCATAAATGAAAGCAATGAGTAATGAGTGAAATTTTGAATGCTAACTAATGAGTTTTGTGTAAGAGGGAAGTTTTGGGAAAAAGATCCCCACACTCATTCACCCCCCTCTAAGTGTGGTAGGTGTGTCCAACAACTTGAAGGGGAAAAAATTCCCTAGTTTGCGAGATAAAAAAGTACATGTATGGATTAAAGAAATCCCAAGAATGTAGTATACAAAGTATGATGCTTACATATTGGGACTAGGATTCATGATAAGTAAGGTTGATCACCATTTGTATACAAAGCAAGTTGGTGAGCACTTTATCTATGTATTGTTATATGTCGATGTTATATTGCTAGTAAAAAACAATAAGGATATTAGCAAGGAGGTTAAGTCTCAATTTTCCTTGAAGTTTGAAATCAATTATGTTGGTGCTACAAAGTTTATTTTTGGCATGAAGTTTAAAAGAGACTGCATGAATAACGAAATCTAGTTAGATTAGAGGAAGCATGTTAAGACGATCATTTAGAGTTTTAATATATGGGAATGTGAGCCACTCAAGGTTCTTATTCTTGTAGGTGAAAATTTATTTATAGAATAGTATCCCAAGGCACATGAATATATAGAGTACATGTCCTGTGTTCACTATGCTAGTCTTTTTGGTAGTTTGTTGTATCCTATGTTTTACTAGAATATATATTTCCCATGAAGCAAGAGTTTTGATTAGAGATTCGTGAAAACCGGTATGTGGCATTGAATATTTGTAAAGAGAATATTCATATACTTGTGTGTCACTATAGATTATGTAATGTACCAACAAGAAAGACGTAGACTAGATAGAGTAATAAATATACATGTCATTTTTAGCACAATCTCAATTGGAAATCATGACCATAGAAGATCTACAATCGGTTATGTATTTAACGTATTTTGAGGAGAAATTAGTTGGATGAGAAAGAGGTAGGCTATATTTACACTTTCAACTATAGATATGAGTACATGGAAACCACCCATGTAAGTAAGGAAGTTGTATGGTTGGCGATAGTATGTTAAAGTAGTATTTTTGTACATAAATCTGTTAGGTTAGATTGCCACAATCAATGTGCAATATTTTTGGAAAATAAACCTACTAATCATAATAATATGAAGAATACCGATGTGCATTATAATTTTTTGTGTCATGGCCAGATTCCTTGTGTAGCCATTGGGACACTCCATGCAAGGAAACTTTTAGGGAGAAATTTTTCCCATAGGATAATTTTTCATGTTTTTTTCAAAAAAACAATTCTCCAATTTCCAATTTTTCTAAAACTGATTCACCCTAATTATATAATATAAAATTATTTTACCCTAAAATTTTTACAAAAATTATAGAATCTATATAAAACACCTGCAAATTTGAATATTTTTCTAAAAATATCGTAAAACATTTTATATTTGTCACTCTAATAATTAGAAAGACTTTCCAAGGTTTATACACTTTAAGATAGGTATGCATGATTAAATGTTTGCCTAACTCCATGAAAACTTGTTTCCTTAAGAAACCAATTTTTAGAGTGAAGTTGACACTCTAAAAACAATATGATATCGAATTCATATGTATAAACAATAGTGTAGTGTAACACCAATGCATATTTTCAACTCATACAATAACCATTAAATTGATGGCATCGTGCCTCATATTACAAACCAAGAGAATTATAAACAAGGATAGGTATGAATACTTATTTGTAAATGAATGCATGTCCACTTGCTCAGTTGTCAAGGAGAAATTCACCACCCATCCATAAGAATCATCTATGGATTCCACCCCCAAGAAAAACCATGATACCACCAAGGTGAAGGAAGCTTCTATAGAACTCCAATACGACTCAACCCAACCCACCACTCTCAAGTTTATCCAAATTATTAACCACATAACACTCAAAGCAACTATCGAACCAACAAAACCATTCAAATCTTTTCCACTACTTCACACAATAGAAGGGAGATAAATATCTTTTTCATTCACTAGTCCCTCAGTAGCATTATTTCCTCCATTTCTAGAAAGAGTTCAATCCATTGTCTAGATTAAGGATTAACCTATCAGACTTATACATTGTCTCAGAGTGTTGAAAGATGAAAAATCCATAGTGAAGGGGAATTTTTCATAAACAAATAGTCTCTATACTCTTTTACAACCTTCCATCTCTCTTCTCGAATCCATGTTCCTCCCTTTCGCAACTCAATTTAGGCATTCGTAGGATAAAATCTCAATCTCAAGCATGAGAACATAGTGCCAACTACTTAAATGTTGTCATTTGGCATGGGAGGAGATGGTTCCAATCGTTATAATAATGGTAAGAATGATGAGAGTATGAGCCACATAAAATTTGAATTAGGAAGAAAATTTCATGGAAATAAAGATAGTTTGATTTTATCTGAGAATGGAGCATCTTACTTTATTTATTCTTGTTACATTCAATCTATATTCCCTGATAATTGTGTAAGGTATATTTTTCCACCAACAACCACGCACTTTCAATGATTGAAATTTGTGCCAAAGATGGTAGTTGATATTTATATAAATCACATGATAATAAGGAAAATATAGGAGTTAAGAAACACAAGACTATTTATGACCCCCTTCTTGGGACCCTTTTTCCTTTTCTCTCTAATTGTCTCGTGGTGTTTTTGTTGGTTTTTCAAGAAATTTTTGTGTGGATAATATATTATTATATATTTTGTATTTACTCATTATTTTATATAAACATAACATGAAAAATATAGTTCAACCACACCATAAACTTAGCTCAACATAGGGCTTGTTAACGCACAGTTTGTAGTTTAGGTCATAGGCTAAAGGATAGAGATCAAACTAGTGTAACAAGAACCTTCCCAACCCAATGTCACCTCGATGGGGAGGTTCTTTATGTTTAGGGAGGTTAGACCAGGGGAGACATCCCTGAAAACCTGGGGTTTGAAGAGGTGGAAAGAATAAGGTCAAGTTTTAGAGCTCCCTCCTCACAGGTTACCACCAAAGTCAGATGGTCTAGCTAATCAGCCAATAAATGAAGTGTATGCCCTATTGAAAACACCTGCCTGGAACAAGACAACAACAACACAATATATATATGCAGGCTATAACTCAAAGGGTTAATACTTCATTGACTATCTGATATTATTAATAAGCAATGTACTGCAATAGATGTAAAATGAATTCAACATTTTGTCAATTAGCTATGAAAAACCATCAATTCATCAATATCTAAGGAGATGACTAAGCCAACAATATGTCCAATCAACAATTTACTCAATAAATGCTTCAAATCATCATTTAATTGCTTATATTACACTTTTGTTGCATCAAGATGAGATATTCAACTCTGACATCAGCCCTAAATTAGGTTAGTTTGGTTAGTTAGGGTTTCAAAATTTAGTTTTGAAAGTAGTTTTTGTACACTATGACTTCAACATTGGAGGTCAAATATGATTGCCTTAGGGTATATGGAGTCAAATAAGAAAGGGCACAAGATTTTGGAAGGATGATGAATTAAAGACTAGAAGGTAGGGTTCTATGGTGCTGCAAAGGCAGGGCCCTAGAATCAAAACCCTAGAGGAAAGAAGCTCACTCTGATGTTGCTTAAGCATGGCCTCATGCTCTTTCCTCCTTCTCTAAATCAACTTGGCAAAACGGCTAGCCTAAAGAAAAAGTCTAAGGGAGAAAGTGTTGTAAAGACAAGGCTTTCAAACCCTAGAAGATGAAAACCCTAGGTGTAGATACCCTAGGCCTATGACGTCACCTTCTTTCAACCTATTAACTTCAATGCTAGCTCAAAAGGAAGAAGCAAGACAAGTGTAGCAAATGTTAGGCTCTATCTCTTTTCTTCAATGGATGGAAATCTTTCTCTCTAAGGGGAGATGTAACAATGACCTACTTGTGTGCTTGTTACCTAGGGTTTTTAAATCAGCAATATTATAAGTAAATGCAAGAAATTACACCTAAAACCATTCATTTAAGACGTTTTGCAAGAAAAATTACTTACATGTCATGAAGAAAAGCATAAGCAAACCCTAGTTGTAAACCTTCCTTGAGAGAAATGCCATAAAATGCCAAAAATATCCTTCCAATAGCAAGTGCACCTCACTTATGTAGCAATTATACCCAAGAAGGGCGCAAAACTTAGACCTCACAAGTGTGAGTGAATTGTGTTATGTAAAAATGAGGGAAAACATCCTCAATTTATATCATCCAATGACCTTTAACTAAAATTAGGTCATTAAAACAGTCGACAAGGCTAATAACTAAAAATCATATTGTTTTACATTAAACTGCTAAAAGAAAACCCTAAATGAGTAATGAGCAAGACGTCTAGCCCCTTTGAGGGAGACATTGGCCCTTTTTAGGGCAAATCATAGCAATGGATGACAAACGTTGGCCCTCTCTGGGACTCCAAACTCTGCAACACGTGCCAAACTACCCTGTGAAGCTGCCAGACTCTAGAGGTGAGTTCAAGGATCTCTGGAGGATGTCCTGGGTCAACAGAGGGACACATCCCACCTGTAGTGGGTCAACCCCCTAGGGTTGGGCTCAGCCAAGGCGTCTTGGATGAAAATGTCCTTCTTCTTCTCTCGTGCAAAGGCTCGACCAATCACTGTCATGTCTCTGCTCCTGATGAGGTCCCAACAACCATATGATGGGCTCTTCAGCCCCATGGAGGTCCAAACTAATCATCTCCCCATGTGTACCGGTCCACTTGGTACCTGTCCATCGGGCATGGTCCTGCACATCAAAAAATTTGCCCTCCATGGGCTCATTAGTCCTTCGGATCATAGCAATGTCAATCATATTTCATTATTAAATTTATCAAATGCATGCATAAAACACCTAGCATATCATCTAATAGGTCAAAGACATTACAATGACCCACTATACAAAGATGAATAAAAAGACAAAGTGCCCTATTGGTCAAGCATCCATAAGAAAAGGAAAGTTCCCAAAGGATATCATCCAAGCCATGTAACATAAGGTGGTGTGGTTAGAGTATGTCCAGACATAGTGGAAGACATGGGTGATATTATCTGGGGGTTCCTTTGTAGAAGGTGACTTGTACCTGCCATGGATGCGATTCTTTCCAAGCCCTTCATTGCCTTTATTCTTTCTTTTCTTTATTACTTTTTCTTTCTTTTTATTTCAAGGTCTAACTAGAGGACATTGCCTTGGCGTGGTCACCAGAGCTGACAATGTTACCCATGAGTACTTTCTCAGAGATGATAAGGCTGGCTCGTGATGAGACCGCCTTTCCCTTGGCCATGCAACCAAAGGTCATTGCCCTGGCGTGGTAACCAGATAATGGCAATGTCATACTGCTAGGTACCTATGAACATAATGGGTTGGCTCGTGATGAGACCCCCCATCCTCTTGGCTAGGTCTTGTTTTTTGTTATTTTTCTTGGGGTCCCTCTTGTTTCTTATTGAGAGGCCTTTTATTGCCTTCTCGGGGATCCTCGGGCGAGGCATATCTAGGTTTTATTTTTATGGCTTTTATCTCTTACCAGCTGCTTTTACCCCCTAGGCCTTTAGCCCCTTCTTCCCACAGAATAAGGTGTAACCCCGCAAATAAGTAATACTAATGTCCAGACCAGGGGAATAGTATAGATGAATGGTAGATAAGATGTAAAAGGGATATAATGATGGGAGAAGACGATGGCTCTTTAAAATCCCCCCTGGTAGCTAATCAAAACCTATGGATACAAGATTTCTAGGGTACCCTGTCAATCCCCCCAACCATGGTCAAGTGGGTTAGTGTAAGATCCAAGCAGTTGTCAGAAATGAAAGGAATCTGATGCATATATCTGAAAGTTATAATGATCAAACATGACACATACCATGATACCTAGACCAATTACCTCATGGAGAAAGAGTCTTCTTCGATGCAAGTCCAAGCCGAAGGTGATGGATGTTGTTGTTGCTGACAGGACAAGTGTGATGAAGAAGAAGAAAGATGGGCCCTCTAGGGCCATACTCAGGTTAATCCTGCTCTCGACACTCCATGTCTAGGACCTATGGGCCTCGAGACATGATCTCCTAGTTATCCCTAGAAATCGGGGATAACATTTGGCTCCAACTCGGGGACATGTGCTCACCGTACAGAACATCCGAACCTCAACATCTATGGCATAAGCCTGCAGACCTGCTCACACTCGAAAAGGGCATCAACAATAAAGGTGGGGTGGTATTTCCACCTTGCAAATATAATATATATATATATATATATATGACTGAAATAAAACAATCAATATGCATGTGAGGAAGCAAACTAACATGAAATGCAGATGGTATAATACACAGAAAAATGCCTACCTATCTATACTTACCTGTGCAGTAATGTCCCACCACCTTGGTGGGGTTTGAGGAGGCGTCCTCTAATGGGTAATGGGTGCCTTATTCCTTCCAAAGTGGACAAATAGTATGAATTATCAACTGATTCCATTCTGACTTTGAAAGGTTCGAGCCATGATTGCGTACTTCCTTTCACATTAGTTGGCTCTCCTTTCTGAGTATCCCACATCCATACCAAATATCCCTCCTTGTATTTCCTGATCTTGTGTTTGGTTGTTCCTTGAACAACCCTGGTGTATTGTACTGAGGGAGGTGGGTGGGCTTCTGGTGTAAAAACTTCTTGTTGGGATGGATGAATTTGCACGTCCTCTTCATCCTTTTTTCTTTTTAATATCTTGACCATCCCAACCTCTTTGTTCTGAAATTCATCTAGGAGTTGCTGGTATTCTTCTTTCTTGGGCCATTCAATCTGGTCAAACTCTTCCTCTGTTGCAAAGGGAGTATCTTTCAGAGAGTATTCTTGAAGAGTTTGTATCACATCTTTCTTCACTTGATTTATGGGAGGAACAACATCTTGCATGTGATTTCCAGTTATCGACACATTGAGTAAACGTCCAGTTGTCCCATCTTTCAAAGGTAATCACAAAAAGATGAGATCCATTTCAAGGGACCCGCTTATCATTGCACCAAACTTCCTAGACAACAACATTCCCCACACATCTGGGACATCAACCACTATAATATCTATGTGTATTGTCTTCTCGGGGAATTCTTTCAATTGTACTTCGACATTTTCAACCACACCATGTGTGGGTATTGCTTTAGATTCAAAACCACACACATTCCTGTAAGGCCTAGTGACCTTCAAGCCCATTTTCTGCATGACTTTAAGAAACATCATATTTTCACCAACACCCGTATCTATCATGCAATTGTTAAGGTATTTTTTTTTCATCATTAGAGTCACGAAGAATGGGGGGTTTTCACCATACTGGATTCTGAAGTTATCAGCCTACAACATAATTGGGGGGTCCATAGGCTCATCTGTTCCGGAAAAGAAGGTATCAAAGCATTCTTTTCTAGAGGGGATCTTAATTGCTTCTTTTAAGGGACCGCTCACATGCATCTTTGACAAAGTTCCTTCAAAGTCAAAATCAAGGTTAACCTTATTAGTCTTGGATGTCTTGGGAGGAAGAACCTCAAGAGATTTTGGCTGATCAGTGGTAGGTTGTTTCAGATTCTTTCTCCTGTATACTTGGACTTCTTTCTTTTTTATCTTTTCTCGTGATTCCTGATCCAAGTTGTTTATTATTTCCATTCTTGTTGCTCTTGTTGCTTCCTCAAGGGCCTGTTGATGTTCTATATCCGTGATATTTATCTGAGGATGATTCATAAAGCAGTCCATATTGTTGACTTGTTGCTAGTTGGCGTTATAGGGACATTCATTCTCCCAATGTGATTCACTGCATTCAAGGCACCAAGGATTTTCATCAACGACGTTTGTAGGGGCCAGAGTATTCGATACTTCATTTTCATTCTTTGTCTTGTAGGCTTGGTTCCCTTTCTGAAATTTCCCTTTGAATGGAGGTTTAGGTGTCTTGGTCTGGTAGTTTTCAAGTCTAACAATCCAGTTCATCATTTCTTCTTGATTTTTCATGATGTTATCCACGGAAGCTTGTAGCTTACTGATAATGGTGCAGAGATCTGAAGTAGGCTCAACATTGTGTACTACTTTCTGCTTGGTGTCTATTCTCCCCCTAGGGTTAGCAAAGGGCTCAATATTGGATGAAAGGAGATTTCCTTCTATCTTGGTAGCGAGCTCTTGGGATTCTTGAATGGATTGGGGGTCTTTGTCTCTAAGAAGATAACCTAGTTGGCCACTGAAAGATCTGGTGTAAATGTGAACAAGGTAATCATCTTTCGGATGATGGCTTGGGGGAATTCTTTGGAGAAAAGCTTTGAATCTGGTGTGAAATTCCCAAATGGACTCATTTTCATGCTTAGCAAGGCTATTTAGTCGGTTGAGCAGCATGTTAGGGTCTTCTTTCATGCTCCATATTCTAAGAAATATATTCTCAAGTCTGTCCATGGTTTTGATGCTTCCATCAAGAAGACTGAGATGCCAACATCTTGCAGCATCATAAAGGGAAGCAGAGAATAACTTCATGACCAAGTCTTCGATGTCATCACCAATGGTGTGAAGCTGAAAAAATGCCCAAAAATTACTCATATGCTCTTTGGCACTAGTGGCATCAATTCTGGTAAACTTAGACAACCACTTCTCATACTTGGGTGGCATTTTCCTAGGGTATCTAGGTATGGCTAACATGTCTAATGGCTTGAACAAAGTAGATGACCATTGTATTTGATTGTTAACTGGGTTTGTAGTACCGGTTTGAGAGGTAGACATGTTTAAAGGAAGTCTCTTTCCAAAAAGCGACTTGACAATAGGTGAATTCAAAGGAGGCTTCCTTCTGAAAGCTAAAGGAGGATTATTGAATCTCCTTTTGGTTTGTGGAGTCACCGGATAGTTTTCCTGAAACTATCAAAGAATAGGGGAATAAAGTCTAGTGGAGTCGCCAGATAAGCTTGTAAGAGAAAGGTCTTTGAGGCAAGGCTTGCCAAAAGATTTGTCGTTGAGGAAGATTGACTCAGTGTTCCCCGACAACGATACCAAAAAATGTTATCGCACAGTTTGTAGTTTAGGTCATAGGGTAAAGGATAGAGATCAAACTGGCATAACATGAACCTTCCCCACCCAATGTCACCTCGATGGGGAGGTTATTTTTGTTTAGGGAGGTTATCCCAGGGGAGACGTCCTCGACAACCCGGGGTTTGAAGAGGCGGAAAGAATAAGGTCAAGTTTTAGAGCTCTGTCCTAACAAGTTACCACCAAAGTCAGATGGTACGGCTAATCAGCCAATAAATGAAGTGTATGCCCCATTGAAAACACCTTCCCGAAACAAGACAACAACACCACAATATATATATGCAAGCTATAGCTCAAAGGGTTAGTACTTCATTGACTATCTGATATTATTAATAAGCAATGTACTACAATAGATGTAAAATGAATTCAATGTTTTGTCAATTAGCTATGAAAAACCATCAATTCATCAATATCTAAGGACATGACTAAGCCAAAAATATGTCCAATCAACAATTTACTCAATAAATGCTTCAAATCATCATTTAATTTCGTATATTACACTTGTGTTGCTGTAGCACCCAAGTATACGATGCTAAGAAAATAATCATTTATTAAATTACATACACAATAACAACTTCGTTTTTTTTTTTTGCATTATTCCATTCCATTTACACAATTATTCTACATTTGCTCAATGATAAATCTAATAACATGATGAAATAAGTAGTAGGATAACTTTAAGGTTTAAGAACTTAAAACATAAGTATACTCAAAACATCAATAACA
>ML789249.1:43708-66568 GCA_009831015.1 Picea engelmannii
ACATACAAATAGGTCTAGAGGTACACATCTCAATGTCTAACCAAGTCTAACTGACTCCAAACAATGCTAAACTTTGAATTATTAAGATTAGCAAACAATAATGTTCTAACTACCCAAGGTCAAAATATGGGGCATTACAGTTGCATCAATATGAGATATTCAACTGTGATGTCAGCCCTAAATTAGGTTAGTTTGGTTAGTTAGGGTTTCAAAATTTAGTTTTGAAAGTAGTTTTTGTACACTATGACTTCAACGTTGGAGGTCAAATATCAGTGCGTTAGGGTATATGGAGTCAAATAAGAAAGGGCATAAGATTTTATAAGGACGATGACTTAAAGACTAGAAGGTAGGGTTCTATGGTGCTGCAAAGGTAGGGCCCTAGAATCAAAACCCTAGGGGAAAGAGGCTCACTCTGGTGTTGCTTAAGAAAGGCCTCGTGCTCTTTCCTCCTTCTCTAAATAAACTTGGAAAAACAGCTAGCCTAAAGAACAAGTCTAAGGGAGAAAGTGTTGTAAAGACAAGGCTTTCAAACCCTAGAAGATGAAAACCCTAGGTGTAGATACTCTAGGCCTAGGATTTCACCTTCTTTCAACCTATTAACTTTAATGCTAGCTCAAAAGGAAGACGCAAGACAAGTGTAGCAAAGGCTAGGATCTATCTCTTTTCTTCAATGGTTGGAAATCTTTCTCTCTAAGGGGACATGTAACAATGACCTACTTGTGTGCTTGTTACCTAGGGTTTTTAAATCGGCAATATTATAAGTAAATGAAAGAAATTACACCTACAACCATTCATTTAAGAATTTTGCAAGAAATTTACTTACATGTCATGAAAAAAAGCCTAAGAAAACCCTAGTTGTAAACCTTCCTTGAGAGAAATGCCATAAAATGCCAAAAATATCCTTCCAATAGAAAGTGTTCCTCACTTATGCAACAAATATACCCAAGAAGGGAGCAAAAAACAGACCTCACAAGTGTCAGTGAATTGTGTTATGTCAAAATGAAGGAAAACATCTTCAATTTGTATCATCCAACGACCTTTAATTAAAATTAGGTCATTAAAATAACCAACAAGGCTAATAACTAAAAATCATATTGTTTTACATTAAACTGCTAAAAGAAAACCCTAAATGAGTAATGAGCAAGATGTCTAGCCCCTTTGAGGGAGATGTTGTCCCTTTTTAGGGAAAATCACAACACTGGATGACAAATGTTGGCCCTCTCTAGGCCTCCAAACTATGTCACACATGCCAAACTACCCTGTAAAGATGCCACACACTGGAGGTGATGTCAAGGATCTATGGAGAACGTCCTGGTTCAACAAAGGGACATGTCCCACCTGCAGTGGGTCAACCCCCTAAGGCTAGGCTCAGCCAAGGCGTCCTGGATAAAAATGTCCTTCTTCTTCTCTTGTGCAAAGGCTCGACCTATCGTTGTCCTGTCTCTACTCCTGATGTGGTCCCAACAACCATCTGATGGGCTCTTCAGCCCCATGGAGGTCCGAACTAATCATCTCCCCATGTGTACCAGTCCACTTGGTACCTGTCCGTCAGGCATGGTCCTACACATCAAAAACTCCGCCCTCCATGGGATTATTAGTCCTCGGTATCATAGCAATGTCAATCATATTTCATTATTAAATTTATCAAATGCATGCATAAAACCCATAGAAGATCATCTAATAGCTCAAAGACATTACAATGACCCACTATACAAAGATGAAGAAAAAGACAAAGTTCGCTATTGGGCCAGCATCCATAAGAAAAGGAAAGTTCCCAAAGGATATCATCCAAGCCATGTAACATAAGGTGGTGTGGTCAAAGGATGTCCAAACATAGTGGAAGACAGGGGTGATATTATCTGTGGGTGCCTTTGTAGG
This sequence comes from Picea engelmannii, assembly GCA_009831015.1. Lineage (NCBI taxonomy): Eukaryota > Viridiplantae > Streptophyta > Pinopsida > Pinales > Pinaceae > Picea > Picea engelmannii. The sequence goes on from ML789249.1 coordinate 45,587, forward strand.
AGGCGAGTTGTACCTGTCATGGATGCGATTCTTTCCAAGCCCTTCTTGCCTTTATTCTTTCTTTTCTTTATTACTTTTTATTTCTTTTTATTTCAAGCTCTAACTAGAGGACACTGCCTTGGCATGGTGACCAGAGATGACAGTGTTACCCATGAGTACTTTCACAGAGATGATAAGGCTGGCTCGTGGTGGGACCCCCTTTCCCTTGGCCATGCAACCAAAGGTCATTGCCCTGGCATGGTAACCAGATAATGGCAATGTCATAATGTTAGGTACCTATGAACATAATGGGTTGGCTCATGATGAGACCCACCATCCTCTTGACTAGGTCTTGTTTTTTGTTATTTTTCTTGGGGTCCCTCTTGTTTATTATCGAGAGGATTTTTATTGCCTTCTCGGGGATCCTCGGGTGAGGCATCTCTAGGTTTTATTTTTATGGATTTTATCTCTTACCAATTTCTTTTACCCCCTTCTTCCCACATGATAAGGTGTAACCCCACAAATAAGTCATCCTAATGTCCAGACTAGGGGAATGGGATATATGAATGGGAGATAAGATGTAAAAGTGATATAATGATGGGAGCGGAGGATGGCTCTTAAAAATCCCCCCTGGTAGCTAATCAAAACCTATGGATACAAGCTTGCTAGGGTACCTGGTCAATCCCCCCACCCATGGTCAAGTGGGTTAGTGTAATATCCAAGCAGTTGTCAGAAATGAAAGGAATCTGATGCATATATCTGAATTTTATAATGATCAAACATGATAGATACCATGATACCTGGACCAATTACCTCATGGAGCAAGAGTCTTCTCCGATGCAAGTCCAAGCCGAATGTGATGGATGATGTTGTTGTTGATGGGACAAGTGTGATGAAGAAGAAGAAATATGGGCCCTCCAGGGCCATGCTCAGGTCAATCCTGCTCTCGGTACTCCATGTCTAGGACCTGTGGGCCTCGAGACATGATCTCCTAGTTATCCCTAGAAATCGGGGATAACATCTGGCTCCAACTCGGGGACATGTGCTCACCGTAGAGCGCATGAGAACCTCAACATCTCTGGCATAAACCTACAGACCTGCTCACACTCAAAAAGGGCATCAAAAACAAAGGTGGGGTGGTATAGCCACCCTGCAAATATAATATATATATATATATATATATATATATATATATATATATGAATGAAATAAAACAATCAATATGCATGTGAGGAAACAAACTAACATGAAATGAAGATGGTATAATACACGGAAAAATGCCTACCTATCTATACTTACCTATGCAGTCATGTCCCACCACCTTGGTGGGGTATGAGGAGGAATCCGCTAATGGTTAATGGGCGCCTTCTTCCTTCCAAATTGGACAAATAGTATGAGTTATCAACTGATTCCATTTCGACTTTGAAAAGTCCAAGCCATGATTGCCTACTTCCTTTCACATTAGTTGGCTCTCCTTTCTGAGTATCCCACATCCATACCAAATACCCCTCCTTGTATTTCCTAATCTTGTGTTTGGTTGTTCCTTGAACAACCCTGGTGTACTGTACTAAGGGAGGTGGGTGGGATTCTGGTGTAAAAACTTCTTGTTGCGATGGATGAATTTGCGCGTCCTCTTCATCCTTTTTTCTTTTTAATATCTTGACCGTCCCAACCTATTTGTTCTGAAATTCATCTAGGATTTGTTGGTATTCTTCGTTCTTGGGCCATTCAATCTGGCCAAACTCTTCCTTTGTTGCAAAGGGCATATCTTCCGGAGGGTATTCTTGAAGAGTTTGTATCACATCTTTTTGCACTTGATTTATGGGAGGAACGACATCTTGCACGTGATTTCCAGTTATTAGCACATTGAGTAAACATCCAGTTGTCCCATCTTTTAAAGGTAATCGAAAAAAGGTGAGATCCATTTCAAGGGACCCGCCTATCATTGCACCAAACTTCCTAGACAATAGCATTCCCCACACGTCCGGGACATCAACCACTATAATATCTATGTGGACTGTCTTCTCAGGGAATTCTTTCAATTGTACTTCGACATTTTCAACCACACCATGTGTGGGTATTGCTTTAGATTCAAATCCACACACATTCTTGTAAGGCCTAGTGACCTTCAAGCCCGTTTGTTGCATGACTTTAAGAGACATCATATTTTCACCAACACCCATATCTACTATGCAATTGTTAAGGTATTTGTTGTTCATCATTAGAGTCACGAAGAATGGGGGTTTTTCACCATATTGGATTCTAAAGTGATTAGCTTGCAACATAATTGGGGGATCCATAGGCTCAGATGTTCCGGAAAGGAAGGTATCAAAGCATTATTTTATAGAGGGGATCTTAATTGCTTCTTTTAAGGGAACACTCACATGCATCTTTGACAAATCTCGTTCAAAGTCAAAATCAAGGTTAACCTTATTAGTCTTGGATGTCTTGCGAGGAAGAACCTCAAGAGATTTTGGCTGATCAACGGTAGTTTGTTTCAGATTCTTTCTCCTGTATACTTGGACTTCTTTCTTTTTTAGCTTTTCTCATGATTCCTGGTCCAAGTTGTTTATTATTTTCATTCTTTCTTCTCTTGCTACTTCCTTCAGGGCCTGCTGATGTTCTATATCCGTGATATTTATCTGAGGAAGATTCATAAAGAAGTCCAGATTATTGACTTGTTGTTGGCTTGTGTTATAGGGACATTCATTCTCCCAATGTGCTTCACTGCATTCTAGGCACCAAGTATTTTCATCAATGATGTTTGTAGGGGCCAGAGTATTCGGGACTTCATTTTCATTATTTGGCTTGTAGGCTTGGTTCCCTTTCTGAAATTTCCCTTTGAATGGAGGTCTCGGTGCCTGGGTCTGGGACTTTTCAAGTCTAACAATCTGGTTCATCATTTCTTCTTGATTTTTCATGATGCTATCGACAGAAGCTTGTAGCTTACTGATACTGGTGTAGAGATCTGAAGTAAGCTTAGCATTGTGTACTACTTTCTACTTGGTGTCTATTCTCCCCCTAGGGTTAGCAGAGGGCTTAATCTTGGATGAAAGGAGATTTCCTTCTATCTTGGTAGTGAGCTCTTGGGCTTATTGAATGGATTGGGGGTCTTTTTCTCTAAGAAGATACCCTAGTTGGCCACTGAAAGATCTGGTTTTAAAGGTGAACAAGGTAATCATCTTTTGGATGATGGCTTGGGGGGATTCTTTGGAGCAAAGCTTCAAATCTTGTGTGAAATTCTCGAATGGAATCATTTTCATGCTTAGCAAGGCTATTTATTTGGGTGAGTAGGATGTTAGGGTCTTCTTTGATTCTCCATCTTCTGAGAAAGATTTTCTCAAGTCTATCCATGGTTTTGATGCGTCCATCAAGAAGACTGAGATACCAACGTCTTGCAACATCATAAAGGGTAGCATAGAATAACTTCATGACCAAGTCTTCGGCGTCATCACTAATGGGGTGAAGCTAAAAAAATGCCCAAAAGTTACTCATATGCTCTTCGACACTAGTGGCATCAGTGTTGGTAAACTTAGACAATCACTTCTCATACTTGGGTGGCATTTGCCTAGGGTAGCCAGGTATGGCTGACATGTATAATGGCTTGAACAGAGTAGATGACCATTGTCTTTGATTGTTAACTGGGTTTGTAGTACTGGTCTGAGAGGTAGACATGTTTCAAGGAAGTCTCTTTCAAAAAAGTGACTTGACAACAGGTGAATTCAAAGGAGGCTTCCTTCTAAAAGCTAAAGGAGGATTATTGAATCTCCTTTTGGTTTGTGGAGTCGCCAGATAGTTTTCCTGAAACAATCAAAGAGTAGGGGAATAAAGTCTAGTGGATTCGCGAGGTAAGCTTGTAAGAAAAAGGTCTTTGAGGCAAGGCTTACCAAAATATTTTTCATTGAGTAAGATTGAATCAGTGTTCCCCGGCAACGACGCGAAAAAATGTTATCGCACAGTTTGTAGTTTAGGTCATAGGCTAAAGGATAGAGATCAAACTGGCGTAACAAGAACCTTCCCCACCCAATGCCACCTCGATGAGGAGGTTTTTTTTGTTTAAGGAGGTTAGCCCAGGGGAGACGTCCTCGACATCCTGGGGTTTGAAGAGGCAGAAAGAATAAGGTCAATTTTTAGAGCTCCCTCCTCACAGGTTACCACCAAAGTCAGATGGTCTGACTAATCAACCAATAAATGAAGTGTATGCCCTATTGGAAACACCTCCCTGGAACAAGACAACAACAACACAATATATATATGCAGGTTATAACTCAAAGGGTTAGTACTTCATTGACTATGTGATATTATTAATAAGCAATGTACTGCAATAGATGTAAAATGAATTCAACGTTTTGTCAATTAGCTATGAAAAGCCATCAATTCATCAATATCTAAGGACATGACTAAGCCAACAATATGTCCAATCAACAATTTACTCAATAAATGCTTCAAATCATCATTTAATTTGTTATATTACAGTTTTTCTGCATCAAGATGAGATATTCAACTGTGACGTCAGCCCTAAATTAGGTTAGTTTGGTTGGTTAGGGTTTCAAAATTTAGTTTTGAAAGTAGATTTTGTACACTATGACTTCAATGTTGGAGGTCAAATATTAGTGCCTTAGGGTATATGGAGTCAAATAAGAAAGGGCACAAGATTTTGGAAGGACGATGACTTAAAGACTAGAAGGTAGGGTTCTATGGTGTTGTAAAGGCAGGGCCCTAGAATCCAAACCCTAGGGGAAAGAGTCTCAATTCAGTGTTTCTTAAGCAAGGCCTCGTGCTCTTTACTCCTTCTCTAAATCAACTTGGCAAAACGGCTAGCCTAAAGAACAAGTCTAACGGAGAAAGTGTTGTGAAGACAAGGCTTTCAAACCCTAGAAGATGAAAACCGTAGGTGTAGATACCCTAGCCCCAGGACGCCACCTTCTTTCAACCTATTAACTTCAATGCTAGCTCAAAAGGAAGAAGCAAGATAAGTGTAGCAAAGGCTAGGCTCTATCTCTTTTCTTCAATGGCTGGAAATATTTCTCTCTAAGGGGACATGTAATAATGACCTACTTGTGTGCTTGTTACCTAGGGTTTTTAAATCAACAATATTATAAGTAAATGCAATAAATTACACCTACAACCATTCATTTAAGAAGTTTTACAAGAAAATTTACTTACATGTCATGAAGAAAAGCATAAGCAAACCCTAGTTGTAAACCTTCCTTGAGAGAAATGCCTTAAAATGACAAAAATATCCTTCCAATAGCAAGTGTGCCTCACTTATGCAGCAAATATACCCAAGAAGGGCGCAAAAATCAGACCTCACAAGTGTGAGTGAATTGTGTTATGTCAAAATGAGGGAAAACATCCTCAATTTACATCATCCAATGACCTTTAATTAAAATTAGGTCATTAAAATAGCCGACAAGGATAATAACTAAAACTCATACTGTTTTACATTAAAATGCTAAAATAAAACACTAAATGAGTAATGAGCAAGACATCTAGCCCCTTTAAGGGAGACATTATCCCTTTTTAGGGAAAATCACAACACTAGATGAAAAACGTTGGCCCTCTCTGGGCCTCCAAACTCTGCTACATGTACCAAAATGCCCTGTAAAACTACCACACGCTGGAGGTGACGTCAAGTATCTCTGGAGGATGTACTGGGTCAACAGAGGGACACGTCCCACCTGCAGTGGGTCAACCCCCTAGGGCTGGGCTCAGCCAAGGTGTCTTGGATGAAAATGTCCTTCTTCTTCTCTCGTGCAAAGGCTCAACCAATCATTGTCCTGTCTCTAGTCCTGATGAGGTCCCAACAACCATCTAATGGGCTCTTCAGCCCCATGGAGGTACGAACTAATCATCTCTCCATGTGTACCAGTCCACTTGGTACCTGTCCATCGGGCATGGTCTTGCACATCAAAAACTTTGCCCTCCATGGGCTCATTAGTCCTCGGGATCATAGCAATGTCAATCATATTTCATCATTAAATTTATCAAACGCATGCATAAAACCCCTAACATATCATCTAATAGCTCAAAGACATTATAATGACCCACTATACAAAGCTGAAGAAAAAGACAAAGTGCCCTATTGGGCCAACATCCATAAGAAAAGGAAAGTTTCCAAAGGATATCATCGAAGCCATGTAACATAAGGTGGTGTGGTTAGAGGATGTCCAGACAGAGTGGAAGACAGGGGTGATATTATCCGTGGGTGCCTTTGTAGGAGGCGAGTTGTACCTGTCATGGATGCGATTCTTTCCAAGCCCTTCATTGCCTTTATTCTTTCTTTTGTTTATTACTTTTTCTTTCTTTTTATTTCAAGCTCTAACTAGAGGACACTGCCTTGGCGTGGTGACCAGAGCTGATAGTGTTATCCACAAGTACTTTCATAGAGATGATAAGGCTGGCTCGTGATGAGACCCCCTTTCCCTTGGCCATGCAACCAAAGGTCACTACCCTGGCATGGTAACCAGATAATGGCAATGTCATATTGCTAGGTACCTATGAACATAATGGGTTAGCTCGTGATGAGAGCCCCCATCCTCTTAGCTAGGTCTTGTTTTTTGTTATTTTTCTTGGGGTCCCTCTTGTTTCTTATCGAGAGGGTTTTTATTGCCTTCTCTGGGATCCCCGGGCGAGGCATCTCTAGGTTTTATTTTTATGGATTTTATCTCTTACCAGCTGCTTTTACCCCTTGGGCCTTTAGCCCCTTCTTCCCACAGGATAAGGTGTAAACCCACAAATAAGTCATCCTAATGTCCATACTAGGCGAATGCGATAGATGAATGGGAGATAAGATGTAAAAGTGATATAATGATGGGAGCGGATGATGGCTCTTCAAAATCCCCCCCTGGTAGCTAGTCAAAACCTATAGATACAAGCTTGTTAGGGTACCCTATCAATCCCCCCAACCATGGTCAAGTGGGTTAGTGTAAGATCCAAGCAGTTGTCAGAAATGAAAGGAATCTGATGCATATATCTGAAAGTTATAATGATCAAACATGACACATACCATGATACCTGGACCAATTACCTCATGGAGCAAGAGTCTTCTCCGATGCAAGTCCAAACCGAAGGTGATGGATGTTGATGCTGCTGACAGGACAAGTGTGATGAAGAAGAAGAAAGATGGACCCTCTAGGGCCATGCTCAGGTCAATCCTGATCTCGGTACTCCATGTCTAGGACCTGTGGGCCTCGAGACATGATCTCCTAGCTATCCCTAGAAATCAGGGATAACAGGGCTCACAAATATTTTCTAGTCTAGTTGTGGCCGTGAGCTCCACACTACAAACATTCATAACTCAATTACATTGTTTACATAGATGGTCATTTAACTCAACTCAAATTGATTCATTTCCATCACATATCCTCCTCATTTGAGTAATACATGATTTAACATATTATAGTTTGACACCTTGAAGAACATTGCAAACTCATTGAGAAAGTTTTTCAATACTAAGAATTTCTATTAGTGTAGAGAATCAATGAAAATTGCTTCCCTAAATATGTGACCTTATAAATTATGGGCTTCCTCTATTTTGTAAAATAAACAACAAGTGAGAAAATGCTAGAGACTTTTTATATTATTTATAGATATACTATGCACCATGCATAAAACATTAGCTACAACATCTAGATTGCTCATGCATTCGTGACCTCTTAACTATGCCGCATAATCTAAAAAAATTAGATATTTTTTTTGTTTATTAGTTATCCCAATTAAGAGGATAGAGTTGTAATTAATCCAGTTTAACTAACAAGGGTTTTGGATGCTACAAAATACTTAATATTGTATTTAATGAACACTAGTTTTGGATCCTACAAAATACTTAATATTATATTGTGCATAGTTGTATAAATAGAAGAAAATATAGATATGGTTTATGAATTAAAGGATTCCATAGTAAATCTCCATATATTGTGTGTTGTATCATTTTTATTGTATTTCCTTTAAAAATCTCTATGCATTTTTTCACTTGATAACACACTTTAAAATGTTGCTTATCTTCTAAGATAACTTCCATGATTACAAAATAATTCTAGTTTTGGAGTAACTTGAATGATGTCACTGAAGCAAGATGATGCTGGCTAATAAATTTCTCTATCTTAAAAAAGAAGAAGAAAAAAACATACCGTTGCTTTTCAAAACCCAATATATTTTTATTTTTTTTGAAAAAGTAAATTACCGACCCTTTTCTTGATATTTGGATGCTATGACACATGCAATTTTATGCTATGCTCTGGTAGTTAAGAGTAAAAAGGTTTCATGTAAAAAAGGTTTCCTTGTGTGGTTATTTTTTTAAACAAATTTTTTCTAATAAAAAATTTGGTAAAATATTTAGAATTGCATATTTTATTAGTTGAGATTATATATTTATGATGTTTTAGGGTTTTAAGATTACATATTCATTTATACATTCAAAAAAATAATTTAAGTTTTGTAAAATCACTATTTAACTAACCATTACAAAAAATAAATTACCACAACAAATTAAAAACTTAAAATGTTTAAACTATTCTAAAAACAAAATATGAAAAATTACATTCCTTTCCCTTTAGGATATAAATGCTATGAAAAAAATCATGGTTAAAAATGAAAAAAATCATACATATATCTTTATGAAAGAATCTTTATAGTTATATGAAGGAATCCAACTTTGAAATATTTTATAGTTTGATAACTAAGAAAATGTTTATAATTTGATAACCAAGAAAATATATACTATAGTTCATATTATATGTATCGTACATAAATAGTTGTAGGTGTACATAGTTTGTATAGATGTAGATATTTAAGTTATATAGCTTCTGTTAGACTATAAGGATTTCTACATTGCCATTATAATGATTTAGATAATCATTGCACATACAAAAACTATTCTTATTCTATATCAATATAACTAGCAACAACCACATTAAGTAAAAAGTGGTTGATATAGGATTGTCATTTTCCACCTTTTTAAAAATTAATGACGTCTATCCACGTACATTAACCACTTTTTACTTAATGTGGTTGTTGCTAATTGATGGTGGACATGCTTTCTCGACCACCATTAATATATTAATACATAATTAATGTTTTAATTAATTATTACATTAATATTATATTAATGTATATAAATTAATGAGATCTATTAATGTTAATGTAATATATATTGATAATGTATAAATATAATCTATATAAATTAAAGTATGAAGTTACATTAATGTATAATGTAGTTGATTGATACATTAATATTGTAATGTATTAATTAATTAATAAATTTATACATTATTAATTAATACATTGCAAAAATTTGAATAAAATAATAAAATAAAATATTAATAATGTAATGATACATTGATGTATTGTATTAATGTAATGTATAAATTAAAATATTAATATACATTAATATAGAAAGTAGTTGATTAATTGAATGATACAACAATAATGTAATGTATTAATTAATATATACATTAATGTATAATGTAAAATATATTAATTAATTTATACATTAAATATAATATTAATGATGTATATTTTAATATTCTTAATCACTAAGATATAAATATTTATATTTATATTAAAACATAAATATTGATATTAAAACATTAATATTACAGAATTAATACATTAAAAAAGTATCAATACATTATGAAAATATTAATATCTTAATAAATACATCATTAAAGTATTAATACATTAATAATAAATAATTAAATTATGAATTACTTAATACATTACTAATGCATTATTAAAGTATTAATACATTATTAATAATGTAACTTATAATGTAAAGTATTTATAAGTTTATACATTAATTAGTTTATACATTAAATAAATTATTAATAATAAATTTATTATTATTATTATTGTTAAGTAATATTAAGTATTAATTAATTTATACATTAATACATGAATTAGTTTATACATTAAATACATTATTAATAATGTATTTATCAATATTATTAATACACTAAAATATTAATATTTATAATAAAACATAAATATTGATATTAAAAAAACAATTTTAAAGAATTGATACATTAAAAATATATCAATACTTTAGTAATACATTATTAAAATATTAATACCTTAATAAATACATTGTTAAAGTAACAATGCATGATTAAAGTAATAATACATTAATACATTAGTAATACATTATTAAAGTAATAATACATTAATAAATTAGTAATACATTAATTTAGTAATTTACATTGACCATGCTTCAATGTGGTTGGCCATGATCATGGATAAATTTGGTAGAACATTGTTGACATTGGGAAGGAAAGGTTCACTATGGTTGACATGGTTAATTATAGTTGACCATGACCATGATTAACTTCCCTCGACCTTCATCGTGGTTAACTTCTGTAGACCTTCACTATGGTTGACGTTTATGGTTATGTTCGCCACATCGTATGTTCAACGTATAAGGCTAGGTTCGTATGTTGTTTTTTCACATTATGACGATAGGATATCTGTGTCACAGGTGGTGAGGATATGTTCATCACATTAAGATGATGATGTTATGTTCATCACATTGCAGCAATATGGTTATTTTCATCACATTGTGATGACGAGGTTATGTTCGTCACATTGTGACAATATGGTTATGGCCAGTCAGGTTCATCACATTGCGACAATATGGTTATATTCTTCAAATTGTCACAATATGATTATGACAAGACATGTTCGTCACATTGCGAAAAATATTTTTATGGTCACTCATGTTCTTCACATCGCGACAATATCATTGTGTTCGTCACATTGTGACAATATGGTTATGGCCAACCATGTTCAACCATTGTCAACCATTGTCAACCATGGTCATGGTCAATCAAGGTCAACCGTATTTATGTTAGTCACATTGCGACAATATGGTTATGTTCATCACATCGTATGTTCAACATAGAAGGCTAGGTTCGTAACATTACAACAATACAGTTATGTTCGTCACATCATATGTTCAACGTATAAGGCCAGGTTCGTATGTTGGTTTTTCACATTATGACAATACAATATCTGTGTCACAGATGGTGAGGATATGTTCATCACATTAGGACGACGAGGTTATGTTCATCACATTGCAACAATATGGTTGTTTTCATCACATTGTGATGATGAAGTTATGTTCGTCACATTGAAACAATATGGTTATGGCCAGTATGTTCATCACATTGCGACAATATGGTTATATTCATCAAATTGTGACAATATGGTTATGACAAGACATGCTTGTCACATTGCGAAAAATATTTTTATGGCCACTCATGTTCTTCACATCGTGACAATATCATTGTGTTCGTCACATTGTGACAATATGGTTATGGCCAACCATGTTCAACCATTTTCAACCATGGTCATGGTCAATCAAGGTCAACCATATTTATGTTCATCACATTGCGACAATATGGTTATGTTCATCACATCGTATGTTCAACGTAGAAGGATAGGTTCGTAACATTGCAACAATATGGTTATTTTTGTGACATCGTATGTTCAATGTATAAGGCTAGGTTCGTCACATTGCGACAATATGGTTATGTTCATCACATTGCGACATTATGGTTATGTTCGTCACATTGCAAGGGAGGGGGTAAGTTCACCAGATTACAACGATAAGATAATTGCATCACAATATGATGACAGGATATTTGCATCACATTTCAATGATGGGGCTACATTCATCACACTGCGATGATAATATATTGTTTCTCGCATATTGACAATGAAGATGATATTACGATGAGGGGTTTATGTTCATCACATTACAATGACATGTCATTTAAGTAAAAAGTGGCAATGTGATGAACAAAAATGTCATATGTTCATCATATGTTGAATGGATATGTGATAAAAATAAATGTTGTATGTTCATCACATAGCGATGACATGATATTTATTTCGACAATGGGGCGATGTTCATCACATTGCAACAATATGGTTATGGCCAGTCATGTTCATCAGATTGTGACAATATGGTTATGTTCGTCACATTGTGATAATTTGGTTATGGCCATTCATGTTCATCACATTGCGACAATATGGTTATGTTCATCACATTGCGATAATGCGGTTATAACAAGTCATGCTCATGGCATTGCAACAATATGGTTATGTTCGTCACAGTGCAACAATATGGTTATGGCAAGTCATGTTCATCACATTGAGAAAAAAATGGTTATGTCCGTTAAATTGTGAAACTCGACGCAATGTTTGTCAAATTGAAAGACTCAACACTATGTTCATCACATTGTAACAACAAATTGTTTAATGAGTTATAGTTATTATAAGAGATTTGATAACAAATCATATGGATCTTTGTAGATGATGAGTTATATTGTTCTAAGGACATTGATAACAAATCTACTTGATTTATACATTATAGATGATAATTTATATTTTTCCTAAAAACATTTAAAGGAAATCAACTTGTTTTACGAGTTGCAGATGACAATTTAAACTAATTCTAAAGACATTGATAGAAAATCAACTTGAAATTTCATGTTGATTTATTATTGTTATAAGGATTTATTATTGTTACAAGTCTCCTACTCATAGAAAAGTTTCATTCAAATCCATATTCTGAAACCATTAAAGTAAAGAGGAGTGTTATGGTCATTTATAACTATATAAACTATATTTTTAATTATATATTATATAGTTAAAAAAAGTCTAGAAATTTTTAATATATAAACAATTAAAATAATGTTTATTACTATTAAATTTTTACATTAATACTATTGGTAGTGTTATACAATTATATAAATATTTGAATACACAAAAAAAAATTGAAATATATTAACTTAACTGAGTACACATGTTATGCTTATTCATGTATGTGATTAAATTCATTTAGTGTATCAACAAAAATTAAAAAAAAAAAAAAAAAAATTGCATATAAAAGAAAAAAGGTCTTTAAGCAATTTTGAAAATTCTAAGTGTATGTAGGAACCTAAATTTAATTAAGCCAAAAAAATTTCATACAATTAAATATAGAATTTCTTTCAACGCATAAATAATTCATTAATCATCATATAAGCATTTAATATTCAACATAAATTAAATTTATCCACAACATGAAAATAAATTACATAATCATCCACATAACCCAGCAAATTCATAAATAAAAATACCTCTGCCTCATGCTAATTCCCGTTGATCTCGTTGTCCTCTGTGCTACTTTGTCCAGCCTGATGCACTCACCAAACCCTGCCCAAAATCGACTAACCACCCAGCCAGCTAGGAACAACCTGTCTCGCTCCCTAGCTCCAGGATATCGAAAGGAATCCTAGCCCCCGAGCCCAAAATTCCGAGCAACCTGGTGCCCCGTGCAATGGTTCACCAAAACTCCAAAACCAAACTCCTCAAAACCAAAAAATATCCCACACAAATATAAACCTCCTCCCCAATAATGCTCCTCCCCCCCAAATTTTCATAATTCTCTCATGTAGGACTCTTTCGAGTCATATCTCCCCCCATTCAATGACTCCCTATCCTCCATTAATTACCTTATCCTCCCCTTTATTAACTTATCCCATTCCTTTATTACCTTATCGTTCCATCCCATGCTTCATTCCCCCCTGCATACACAAAGTCTTATAAAAATAATTTAAAATTTATTAAGCTCTTAATTCATTACCCTAACCTTTAATAAGTTAATTAATTAATTAATCAACATATATAAACAATTAATTAATAAATAAATAAATCATTAATATTATTAATCAATAATAGTTGTTTAACTAAAATATATTAGGACAGTTAATTAAATAATTAACTATTCTTGATAAACCCTAAGCAACTATTTAACTAGAGTTGTTACAGTGTATAATTTGCTTAAATGAATTTTAAATCTCATTACATTCATTTAGTGTACTTTGTCTTTTGAAATTGTACTTTGTATTTTGCTATTTTACTATTGAAATACATTAATGAATTAAATTAGTTTTTGTTTAAAAATTTCAAAATTGTTTAAATGTATAATTTGCTATAATTTTTAAATAGTGTATAATTTGCTTAAATGGGTTTGAAATCTAATTAAATTCATCTAGTGTACTTTGTCTTTTAAAATTGTACTTTGTATTTTGCTATTTTACTATCTCATCTTTTTTTTATTTTAATATATGTTTTTTTGCTATCCCATCTTTTCTTTATTTTAATATATGCTTTTATGAGGTATTTTTTAAATTCAATTTTAACTTATTTATATATATTTAAAAAAAATACTTTTATTAATATTCATATTAATACTTTTAATATTTTTATCAAATATAATATTGAAAATTTTATTATAAAATCAAAATAAATTATATCTATTCAAATTCTTTTAATAAAAATGCATTCAAAGAAAAAGTGAGTTATTTTTATTCTTTACCAAAATTTGATTTAAAGTACAAATTTTACTCAAAATCTACTATGAATAATTAACTAACATCATAATCCCTAACCCTAATTTCGTAACTAACATAGAATCCCTAACCCTAATTTCATAATGAATGGATATTGAATCAAACACATCTTTGGAGAGTCTCTTTCTTCTTCCATTTGCTTATGTTTCATCTCCCAAATAAAAAAGAAAACAAAGTTACAGTGCAACAACTCAAACCCTAAGACAACACATTTACTTATAACAATCAATGTAATATTACAAATTAACAAGTGATAATAGTTTTGCTTAAAAATTAGAATGCAATAAAATTTATCAAAATATTTTTTAATTAGTGAGGATTTTGTTCATAGTGCGAAGAACATGAATAGGGAGTATCTGATGAAATCATCATCTATAGTGGAGGGAACATCATGGCAAGAAGGGTGGATGCCGAAGGAGAACGAGCACAAATGCTCAGGGCTCTTATCCAATCTCATGTAGTACTCACATTCATTTGTTCCAATAACACAAATCTCATCAAGTATTTTTTATTGGTTGGCTTAGGGAAGGAGCATTCGCTGTCTCCACTCAAGGACCCATTAAAATCTCCACAGAGAAGATCAAAGTCGGGAATTATAAAGATCAGAAAAAGTACTAATTTAGAGGATCAATTATTTACTTTAAATTGGGGTTCTGGTCGCTCAAGTAATAAGTGTAGAGGTTTCGAATCCTGATCGTGGCTTGGGATTTTTTTATCGTGGCTTGGGATTTTTTTCTCCTTTTGGTTTTTTAGAAGGCCCCACGCTCACCAAATTTTCTGATTCGAATTTTCTCAGACCAGCTGTAAGGCACACGGGATCTGCGTCTCCAATTACAATGATTTTATTATTATTAAAATTGAAGGTGGCAACCCTAAATTGAAAGGAATTACGGCTGCCTTAACTGTAAGGAATGCCAATAGTTGCAACCCACGGGATTTGTGATTTTATTATTATTAAGATTGAACATGGAAATCCTTAGCTGAAAGGAATTAAGACTTTCTTAACTGTAAGGAATGCCAATCGTTGCAATCCATAGGATCTGCAATTTTATTATTATTAAGATTGAAAGTGACAACCCTTAACTAAAAGGAATTACGGCTGGGTTAACTGTAAAGAATGCCAAGCATTGAAACCCTTCACATCTATAAATGTTTAATTATTAAACGTGACAATCAATGGGTAGGGAAGTAATTTTTTAATCAGATTAAGTAAATGTGAAAAAGTAAACAAGGAAACGGACGCATATGCCAACATCTTTCATTGTATACCATAAGATTGGAATTTGTGATTAAAAAACTCATTAAACCATGGATTTCAATAGGGGAGATGCCGTAAATATATTAAATTTTGGTTTAAGATAGATATACTATTTTAGTTATACAATTCATTTAGTTGAGATAATCTTTCAACCTTATACATAAATAGGATCTAGATCTAACAAATTCAAACTGATTCTAATGTAAGCATTAATTTTAACACCCTTCCTTAATGCTCACATCACAAAGAACAATAATAAAATAAAATAAACACATTTTACAAAAAAATAAAAATCCACTTTGATCTTTGTGTGGTCTTTCCTTCATTAATATTTCTACCCACTCTGAAATTTCATAGACTAAGCTCTTTCTCAACTATCAACTTCGAGCTACCACTTCATCCATTTAAAATACAATTGCTGCTTACCATCAATGACTTATTTGTAAGACCGATACTTGACATACCCTGAAGAATAGTCCATACATTACATACTTATACGATTCTGCTGCTGTATTCGCTAGTTATCTAGGAAAGCAGTCTAGATAGTCAATGTATAAAGCAGTCAATCATAAAATTGACCTTTTTCATATACACAAACACACAAAGATAACCAGTAACCATTATTTTTGGAGCACAGAAGGACTATAGACATAATCAAACCAATAATGTGTTATTGTGACACCTAAGAACATCAAAAACCACGACTTAAATTATGTTACTGTGTAATCATCGACTTAAATTATATTACTGTGTTCTATGATTTATTCTTCATCAAGAGATCACAATAACACAAGCTATTTAAAGCTTTCACACTCAGAACACCAAAAATGACTAACATATTCCATTGCAATCTGGTCATTGCTTCAATTCTCATTGTGCTTCTCGAACCATAGAACCGAACACAAATCTGAATCATTTAAACTCCACACAGCAAACTCATTGAAAACAGATCTGAAAAATGGATGCAGATTCCATTGGTAACTTCACCCTGGCGCGCACAGCAAGAGAAACAATAATGCCTCTTATCGATCTTGGACAGAGGATGCATGCGGATCCGAGAAATGGAAAAAAATCCATGCTGCAACTCTAGAATGTAATTTTGGAGAGATCTTGTACAGAGAAAATAAATCGAAGTTACTCTTCTTTGTTGTACCAGATAGATGCCAGGATACATTGAGAGAGGCTTCTATGGAATGATTGTTTGTTGATTCTTCAGTTTCCTCACTCATTGAGTGATAACCAATATAGTCAAGGAGGTTTTGTGCAAAAGGAACAAATTCATATTATTAAAGTGAAGAGAGGACCATGCACTAAGATTGAGGTGTAGTGTAAGTGTGTGTATATATATAATAGTAGCCAATATATATCGACAGTAGAACCAAATTCTTTAGACTTTAACTAGATAGCAGCTCATGACTTCATGACTTCCTTGTAGCAGTTTGATTTTTCTATCTCGCACATCCGCTACATATAGGCGATTAGTAGATTGAATCTGTGGGTTCTTTAAGTGAAATTTAAGTGAAAGCAGATTTGAATAGTGGTTAAGGATTTCAAGTTATGTGAGGTCACCAACATTTAACATGGTAGGATTATTAAATTATTGACCTTAAACTTATCATAAAAATATTGAACTTGGATGACCTAGCAAAATAAATCCACACCTTAATAAATTAAATTAGAGGAAATTGAATGTTATTTTAAAATATTAGATTAGTTAAAAAAAAAAAAAATATTTATCAATATATTTAATACATTTCAAATTAGATGATAAATTTAATTTGTCTTTATCAGATATTCATCTTAATCCAAAAATAATCTGAATTAACTATAAACTGTCACACACAGTGAGCATATTATATAGCATTTAAAACTTAAAAATGCAATTCTTCATGTGAAATAAATTGTATATATATATAACTATTAATTTGAAAAAACAACATAACATAGATATTTTAAGAATCAGCTTCCATCATCCCAGACTTTTTATATTTTCACATAGTGGTCTCTTTTTGAATAATACTATTTTGGGATTCCTGTCGAAAT
Source organism: Picea engelmannii (assembly GCA_009831015.1). NCBI lineage: Eukaryota > Viridiplantae > Streptophyta > Pinopsida > Pinales > Pinaceae > Picea > Picea engelmannii. Next base: position 63,263 of record ML789249.1, read on the forward strand.
ATTAGTGTTGCAGTCCTCGCCATCAAATGGGGTTTTCACGTCCTTTGCTTTGCCCCAAAGCGTAGTATAAAGTCCCACAACGATTAAAATTGCGCCCACCACCCTACACGTTTTCAGCATCAACATCAATAGATCAAAATTGCACCCACCACACTACACGTTTTCAGCATCAATAGATCAAAATTGCACCCACCACACTACACGTTTTCAGCATCAACATCGATAGAATACACTAGTGTTTCGATTTTTTGCAAAACCACACTAATACTATCTATCAAAGTGGGGTAATGTACAGGGGTAAGATCTAATACTCTATCCTTGAGAAATATTTCAATGGCCGCATGATGATTAAAAGTGGAAATGAAGGATAATGTATTATTCCTTACCTTCCCAAATGAAGATACACATGAATAATGATAAGCTCTAAGATTGCAGTGACGATCGTCGCTAGTGGGTTGAATACTGCCACGAACACAGGCCCTCTTTTGCTTATACCCCAAGCTATCAGAAAAAAAACCAGTGCAGAACCTAGCAATCCCTGGAGAATTCAATATATCTATCAATCAATCTAAGTACTGGCGATTGTTCCAATTAATATGTTGCTGCTGTATTCAATCTGTAATGTCGTAAAAACTTTCTATTCCAACTAACAATTTCTGCTGAATGTCATGATGCTTACCGAGTATATAACACTAAGAAGCTCAATATTCCATCCTATAGCCCAGAGATTGGAATTCTTATGCTCGGAGATAACACCAACTAGAGCAGATTCTACTGCACTAACAAGACTCATTACTGCTGTTAATGATAGCGGAGCCGGGTACCTCTTCAGAACAGGTGCCTGTGTTGAATTTCACCAATCGTACCATCGACAGTCAATGAATTATAAGGAGAATAATATCAGTGGATGGGATAGATAGAAATGAAAAAATCACCTGAAAAGCAATATACCCAGACCAAACCACAACGGCCACAAAGACCAGGATGGAGCCTCGTACAATATCAGGCTTAGATCTGTACGTGATTTGATGGCTTTTCACACCAGGCGATAAAAAATGAAGTTCGGGACCTCGGTATAAGGTCATGACCATTGCACCACCGACAGATATAACTGTGCCAATAACTTTTGCTTGTCCTCTTAAACTTCTGAGATTAACTTTCTCCTGTCTAGCAAAAAACAGAAATTGAACTAACATCGTGATGAATAGGTTGCCTACCCAACCTCAATCTATTGACATACAATATTGTAAATAAAAGATCAATTTGCAAAACAGAAATGAATTTGACTGCCAGAAATGTAATGCAATTTCAAAACATTAGGTCATATGATATAGTAATATGGATGTCACAACTTCTACCTTCGAAGTGTTGCTATTACAAATGTGAAAACGGGAACTAGATTAAATGCTGCTGCAGCAAACGTGGAAGAAGTGTAGTGCAATCCCGGAATGTAGCAATTATGAGTAATCGCGATTCTGTAACCGGACATCAATAAAATTGATTTTATATCAATGTATGGCAACGGTCATTTAACAATATTAGCGAACATACAGAAGAAAACCTAGTCAATGTAGCGAATGCTTACCCAGTTCCAAGCAAGAAAATCTGAAAGAAAACTGGCCATGTCAAAGGTGGTCGTTGCTTTCTGCAACAGGGGACGACAGATTAATTCACATTTATTTAGCGAACGTTCTCTCTCAGCGTGTCTGTATATGTATATATTTACATAGTTAGATCTCGGCTACTGCTCATTTGCTGATTGAAAATCCTTATTTTTAGATCTGAAGTTAAAAATCAGGAGGAGTGGTCACCTTTCTGAAAAGTAAGCCAAAGGAGCGATAATTATTGTTGCAACAATCTGTCTGTATGTCACAAAAACATAGTGATTCATTCCATCCGCTAAGGCAATTCTCACCATAATGTACACGCCTGCACTTGCTACCTGGACTATAATCTGAGAAAGATAGGGTTTCAATTTCTCGATTTTCTGCAAACTAGCCATTATATTATATTTCTGGTTAACCTAGCGGGATCCTTAAACGTTCCACCTTCGGAGGCTGGCCTAGAAGACTTGTTATATACCAGTGAGGTTAAGGGCCCAACGGTCAAACAAAGTGGATTGTATGAAACAAAGGACTCAGAGATACGGTTATTGTTTTGTCTCTCTAATTAAAAAACGGTTATTGTTTTATCTCTCTAATTAAAAAAATATGTAATACTTTTGAAGTCAATGGTAATAATGTGAGTTAGACAGGAATAGCGAATATTAGCTTAAGGTATCGTGTAGAAAACAACCTCTATTCAACTTTTGCTCTGGTTTATCTTTTCCCTTAATGTACATAATGCTTTGGCATAAGCATTATGCGATGGTATAATGTTTTCATTCGATACTATTCTCCTGTTTTTCTCGTACTGTGCTTTGATCATCTTTTTCAGATTCGAAGATCTGATAGTTTTGGAATAAAATTAGCTTTACACTTTGTTCTGATGCGCATAATATAAAAGAAATTAGTAGTATTGAGTTAGTGCCCTCAGTCGACGAATCAGCTTCCAAAGCTCTGGTTCCTAGTGGATCTGGAGCCCCACCAGAGCAGGTTATTTGTCTAAAAAAACATGATAATGTAAAAGAAAATAGTTGAATTGAGTTAGTGCCCTCAATCGACGAGTCAGCTTCCAAAGATCCAGATCCTAGTTGATCTGGAGCCCCACCAGAACATGTTTTTCGATGGGTTGAGGCTTTTCAGAGCATCTAATTCGGAGAGGGGTCTCTCCTTTGAGGGAAAAGGTTATAGTATGTGCTTGGATGGTTGAGGATTGTAGTACGAGTTTATATTGTATTATAATTTTAAATTATGAAAGAGTGGGATACAAAGGTGCTTTACACAGTGCATTATGAGGGAGGGAGATGTTTAGTACACGTTTATAATTTTAAATTAGTAGACTGTTGGGTTCAAAGGTCCTTTACACGCTGCACTATGAGGAATATGTGTACTTCATTGTATGCCATTAATAAGATATATCAATTTTATATGGAGAGAAAGTGAAAGAGTTATAGTAATAGAAAGTTAAAAAAAATTATATTTATTGATAGGTGTTTTTTACTTTCTAAGGACATTTGTAATTCTTTTATTACTATAATATGGAGTTGATATATAATATTTAAAATAATATTAAAAAAAAAAAATTAAATGTTCAAGTTAAAATAATATACTTATTACGAATTTAAAATATCACTTATAAGAATAAAACATAGTTGGGGAGGATCACATTCTATCCCATAACCATTCAACTTATATATATAACAAT
>ML789249.1:66725-83816 GCA_009831015.1 Picea engelmannii
GAGGGAGATGTGTGTGTATATATATATATATATATATATATATATATATATATATATATATATATATATATATATATATCTTAAGAACGAGTGTAGATCCTAAGGTTTGTGCTCTAAAAAAAGTTTTCACCTTAAAATATTTGATGTTTTTGATGCCTCTAGAAACATGATAGATCTAGAGTTAAAATGGATGTACACTAATTTGATATCATATAAATTATAGTTGGTAATGTAGGTTGATAAAAAAAATTGATAAATATTGTAAAATAAAATTTCCATATTAAAATAAATTCATCTTATCTCAATATCTTTAAAGTGTCAAACGGATGAAAACACATATTACACACAATCAAGATTACAATCTCTGCAATATTGAGCCACCTAACTTATGTTAATGACAATGTAATGCTATAAAGTGTTTAGTCATATTGTTGTTATTTTTTATTCAAATTTTGTATAAATTTTAAGGATTAGATATACAAAGTTGCATGATAATTTTAAGGTAATACATAATCCTTAAGATTATCATTTGAAAATATTTAATTTTGATTCTTTTATTGATGTATATTTGATCTTCTCCACTATATCATCTTAACTTCTATAATTTTAATCATCTTACCTTTTATAATTTGAATGTTTAAGTTAGTAATTTTTGCAAGATGCTCCAATTCCACCATCAATACATTTTAAATCTAACATTCAAATTAGCTAAAAATATTCTAATTTTAATTTTAAGTATGATTGAATGAAGTAGTCGAATCCATCCATAAGTATTGATAAATATAACATTCAAATGAACTAAAATATCCCAATTTGAATTTTAAGCATGATTGAATGAAGTAGTTGAATCCATCAATCAAGCCTTTCACAATGATCAAAGTTAAAATAGCCCAATTCAAAAAAATTAGATACATTTATCTTTTAATCAGTTTAAATCCAAAATTTTCAAATTTTCCCTTTCTTTAAGTAACATTTAAAATTTGAATGAGATAAAGTCAAAATTTTCAATTTTTTTTTAATTTTTTTCTTAACATTTAAAATTAAAATTATGAGATCCATATTCGACTTCATTACAAAATCAGATCCCATTTTGCAATTGATTTCAACTAACTTTTGATTGTTTCAAGAGGCTATTTATAACCAAATAAGGAAAATAATCATCCTCCATAGAACCACGAAATCTATCCATTTGTAGACTCTTCACCAATGCTATAAGATAATGTCTATAAGGGATGGATCCTCCATATCTCATGGTCAAGTTGGTTTCAAGCGTCTATGGTAAATTAATACATAAGGTAGATACTATCCACACCTTGTATGGTCCTCTAATGAAGGCAATGGAAGGGAAAGAAAAGAGACTGGTACACAAGTTATCTTAACTTCCTAGTTTATTTATTGTCTTATTTCATCTATTTACTGGGATAAAAGGTAAAAGATTGGTAAATGTGTGTAGTGGATGTGAATAATAAGATTTCTAATTTTTGGAAGAAAAAACTAATAATATCAAATAACAAGATATTAAAGCTCTTATAATCTTAAAAAAATGAACGAATATAGCTCTTGAGGTTCATCAAGGTCTAGGACAAGTTATTCAATTATTTGTTACTATAATCGTAAGTTGAAAATGTTGAAAAATAAGTTGTCATTGATGTCAACCATAGAAAAAGTTCAGAAGGCTTTAGAAGTGATGTGTGTATTTCAAAAAGTCTCCAAAGTGGCCCCCTTATGGAATAGCTTTAAGTAAGGCCCTCATAGGAAGATGCTTTGAAGAAGTCTACACAAAGCCATGGAAATATTGTAAAGTAGTCAAAAATCCCTAGAGGCATGGTCATGAAGCTTGAAGTTAGTTGAAGAAAAAGAACATGAAGGACATTGAAAATGCATTCAAACCCATCATAGATTGACAATCCTTGTCATCTTGTTTCCAACAATCAGTGGCACACCAGGTGGTTCCTCACAGTTGAGAATTCATGCCCTCTTAAAGAGGAATCCTCGGAATATGGTCAAGAATCCCGAGATCTAAGGTCAAAGAAGTTACAAGTTGGCCCTAAAATCAAGTAAAATTTGTTGCAAACAAGAAGTTGCAGGTGGATTCAACGATCAAGTAAAAGAGTTACATGGAAGGGTATAAATACACATCGAGAAACTCTCATTTAATCACCAAGAAAGGATGTGATTTCTTAGAGAAAGTGAAGTAGTGGAGTGGTGTGAAGGAGGGAGTGCTCGGAGTTGCAAATTAGAGAATGGTTTTGAGAAAAACCTATTTGAGAAAACCCTCATGGGTCAGGTATAGGGTGTCCAGTGAGGACCCCACAGGTTGCATAGGAATTGCTACTCAAGGCACTTCTTGTTTCTTGTTCTAGTCTCATGAGGCTAAGGAACATTTTGAGGAATGTCTTTCCACACTATCCACACCTTGTATGTTCCTCTATTGAAGCCAATGAAAGGGGGGGAAGAAGAGGGACTTGCATGAAAGTTATCTTAATTTCCTAATTCATCTATTGTCCTACTTCATCTCTCTAGAGGGATAAAAAGGTAAAAAAGTTTTGGCATGGGGGCAGACCCAGGGTTCAACGCTACAACAACCCATCAACAAAACCCTAACTACCGGCCCTTTCAAAAACACCTACGAAGCTTATGAAGTCTCACCCAAGGTAGAGGCAAGGGTGGTTGTAGGACTCAAATGTATGCAACCTTAGCTGGGACACCGATCTATGATTCTAACACTTAACAAAGAACTCAGTAGTTAACATTCATCAATATATAGTCTTAGTCACAATGCAGTTAAACCCTAATTAGAGAGTATCACACTATTCATTCAGATCTAAGGTATTTAAGCACTAAGCATGTGTACATAATTCAGATCTACCATCCATCCATATTATTAAGCACTAAGCATCAACAAATCTATCTATCATTCATGTATATTAAATAAATAAGTAGGTAAACACATAAACACATCAATACATCGCACAAATCATAGAAACATACCATGTACATGGTTCACCCCCACCCTGGGGCTATGTCCACCAACTCTTCTCTTCTTTATTATCTTTGGTCAAGCTTCTTATAGGCACATTGCAAAACAGGCCTAAACATGGGTAAACCCATGCGCCGAAATCCCATACCCATTACATAATCTCGAATCCCAAAAAGGGGCCCTAAAAGGGGCTAAGATACCGCAATATCTGCTTCATCTTTATCTTTACCTTCGACAGCCTGTCGAAGTCCCAAAATTAGGTCAAACATGACCAAGAATCTTCAAAACTTGGTCAAGGTCCAACAGGTCCCTAACACTCACCTGTGACTCATCCGGAGTTACTCTAATCTGACTAGTTCTACTTCAAAATCCTTGAGATTGGCTCAAGCTGCTTTGACTTGTTGTTATTCCATGATCTCTTGTTCAATGAACTCTTTTCTGACTACTCCGTTGAAAGGTCCCTCTAGGCACTGTTCAACTGCAGTGAAAACATGCTCTAGTTCTGTTGCTCAACCTTCGATCTTCATGAACAGTTGGTAAGTCTCATCATGTACAGGTTGGAGCCTCTAAGTTACTTCCATAACTCTGCTCTTAATAGTGTGGAACTGCTGCTCGGAAGTGCGTTGCTCTTGGGATCGCTTCATTCTTTCCACAATTGGTAGGGGCTTCAACTGCACCTATATTGTCTCTGCTTGTTGTTTCTCTTCCTATAGTTGTGAGTCCAGTGCCCTCAATTCTAGATTCTCAGTGAGTCGCTCATACTTTTGGGCACTGTGATCACTCATTTGTTTTCATTCCATCGAAAGGACTTTGATTCTTTCAATTGCACTTTGAGCAGTTGCTTCTCTTTGATCCATTACATCCTACAGAGTGTCGAGTACGGTGTAGAGCGCTAAGTCTATTATTTGTTGTTGTAGCTGGTGGATAGCCTCTGTGAGCTTCTCTACTTGTTGTATGACTCAATCTTTTTCCTCCAGTTCTAATCCTATCACAGAGTGGAGGGCTCTATTGACTACATCTTTCACTTCGAGTTGCTCTGCGAGCAACTATTCTTTTTCTTGTTGCATATGTACTCTCTCTTCTTCAAACTTTTCTTGGAGATGAACCTTCTCCTACTCTGCAACTCTGCATTGTTCTACGATTATGCCTTCCACTTACTTCAAGGCCTGAGTGGCTTGTTCTGTTTCTTCTTAAGTGCAACGAAGGAGAGCTTTGACCCCATCAGCTAGTCGATGGAGTTGGTCTAGATCATCTCCCAACTCTGGTTCTCCTGATGGTAGGGGCGCAGTGGACATTGCGTCGCTGGACTAAAGGGCGTCCTGTACCCCTCAGAATTCTAGCTTAATTCTATCATACATTTCCTCCTGCTTAGCTTCTTGTTTATCCACGATTCTAGAGAAGCATCATTTAGGGCTTGTATAATGAAGTCAAAATCATTGGTAGTGTGAACAGTCTTCATCTTGGTCACAGTGGCTTTTGATTTCTTCCAAGAAGAAGGTTTCTGGGGAGAAACCTTCCTCTTTTTCAAGGGGTCAATGTCATCTCTAGGCGATGTTACTTTTCCTGGCTTATGTTCAGCTCCTTTGGCATTTATTTATTCTACTTTTTCATCACCCCCTTGGTCAGGTGATACTGAAGAAATCTTTCCTGAGGTACTTCTTTAATATTCGACATGTTCAATCTTCTTCGTTCTTCAGCAGAGCACAAAGATTCTAGATATAAAACTTTTCACTATTCTTACCTCTATCAGAGCACAAAGTGTTCAGATCTTACCTCTTTTATTCATATGAGAACTATTTTCTTAGCACAGAGATTCACATATCGATTAGCATACTATGCACTAAAGAGACAGATCTACGCACAAAGCTTTCACAATTTCAGGTTAGATCTTTTCACAAAGCTTCTTTTTCCTTAGTTCCTAGCAATCACAGTTTCAAGTCCTGGCAACGAAACCATTTTTTGGCACAGGGACAGACCCAGGGTTCAACGCTATAGTAGTGCACCAAAAAAACCATAACTACCGACCCTTTTGGCATCACCTACGAAGCAGATGAAGTCTCACCCAAGGTATAATCACGGGTGGTTCTAGGAATAAGATGTCTACAACCTTAGCTGGGACATCGATATGTGATTCTAACACTTAACAGAGCACTCAACAATTAACATTCATCAATATCCAGTCTTAGTCAAAGCACAGTTAAACCCTAATTACAGAGTATCACAATATTCTTTCGGATCTAAGGTATTTAAGCACTAAGCATGTGTACATAATTTAGATATAACATCCATATGTTAGGACCTTATAATGTAGCTTTTTGTTCATACTTTTTTCTATCATTACATACTTTTCCCACTAACATTTAAGCCTACATTATCACCTTAACCTATCTTTCCAAAGGTATATAACATTTCTTCTCTTTACTATATGTTCAATTTGTTTTACATGTAATTTTACATTACTCTCATACTTAGCCATCGATCAGAAGCATATAGTTGCTGAAACACTTTGAACTGTAGATTATTGTTGTTGCTTGAAGACCCATTGCTGAAACAGTCAACAACACACAAATCCCCTTGTTGAAACAGTCTGTGATCTACGATGCTAGAACAACAATTCACACAACAGTAACAAGAAGGAGTTGTTACACTGGCCGCAATAGCCGCACCTTAAGCCAACACCTACCATCGTTGTTGCTTAAGACCACGTTGCTGAAATAGTCAAACAAAACACAAATCTCATTGCTGAAACAGTATGTGATTTATGATGCTGAAACAATATACAACAAGAGTTACAAGGAGATAAATAAGGAAGTTGTTACACCGGCTGCAATAGCTACACCTCAACCCAGCACCATTCCAACTATTGTAATAGCATTTTGCTACGGGAGATCAAAATATCCTATTCCAACATAGAAGATTAGATCTGACTAAGAATAGGATTCGTATGTGCACATGTAATTTGATGATCAATTGTACTGAGAGAATTCTCCTCTTTAAATAAGGGGAAATCATCATTAGAAGGGGATTTTTCTTTTGGCTAGAAAGGAATTATAGAGAAGGACGTGTTCACTTTGGATATTGTAACATGATAGAATTGACAGATGAATAAAAGATTATTCTGAGCATTTCTTCTTAGTTCCTTTCATTTCTGGGGAATCTTGTGAGAAGGGAGGGCCCACCTTCTTCACAAGATTCACCCATTAGTTATGTAGTGTGTTAGTATTATTTTTGTTAACGCCTTGTTTAAACTTTGTTTTGCTGAAACTCTACTTTACTGAACTCTGTTTTGCTAAAACTCTTCTTTACTGATTGTTACATTGTTTTCATACAATTCACTCCTGGGTAAGCGTTAATCATTCTGATTGGTAATTCTGCTTGATGAATTTATGAAAGTGTGATTGTCAGAGACAGGTTATGAAGATTCCTTCTTGGGGAATAGGGTCCTTTTCTCTATTATAAGATAGTTAGCCTTCAGTACTTGTCAATCATTTTGATTAGTAATGAGTTCATGAAAGTGTGATATTCAGAAAGAGGTGTTGAAGATCCCTACTTTGGGGGATAGGGTCCTGTTCTCTATTACAGAATAGTTAGTCTTCCTTGCAATATCCTGAAAGATTTATTTTCCTAGGTTGTTGTTTCTTAATGTAATCCAGGATTCTTTTGATAATTATTTCCTTAAACCTCGAACTCTGCAATACATAGATTTCTTTTCTGTAATTAAAAGTAGAACCTCAGTCTATTCAAGGCAAGGTGTGATTAATGTACTTTTACTACAACTCTAGATTGGTTTTGATATTGAGCATACACAGTGTGTGATTGCCATTGAAATAAACAAACTTTTCTGGGTTGACAATTTATGTAACACTTGATTGTTTAGTTAATAAGCAATTATAGTGACCAACACTTTAGTGTCATTGCTTGGGAAGGCAATTATATATTTCAAAAGAACTTATGTTCTTTCAGATATACAAATTGCATTAGAGGACATAGAGACACCAAACAAACTGACCCTACAGGTGGCAGGGGCAGAGGAAGGGGAGGATGAAATACTTTTATTGATGATATTATATCAAAAGACTTTTATTGACGAGATTATATCAAAATCTGAATCTATCGCTCCTCAGCGACCAAGCTCTCGAAAACCGAAATCTCAACCTTCCTTTCAAGCAAACTTTGAAACGGGGAAAGAAATTTGGAGGCCTAAGAGAGTTAAGAAACTAGCAAAAAACATTGAGGATCGAGCAAGTGTAGCAAGGGAACAAACAGAAGAAACCATGGATGAGTATAATGAAGAACTGCACCATGAAGAATAGGCAGGTCCTGAAGGAGAGGTAAATGATGAAAACTCTTTTTCTACCTTAGGATTTCCTATTGGTTATCTTCCTAGAGGATTATCTCCCATGAAGAATATTCCAGTCTTAGATTTACCTAACTTTCATGGCTTATCTTCAGAGGATCCTGATGAATTCCTTTTCGAGTTTGACATATTATGCAAAAGTTATGATTACATTTCCAATGCTAAAAAATTAAATCTATTTCCAGCAACATTAAAAGGAAATGCATTAAGACGGTTCATGAGTCTTGGAGGTCATGTAATCACAACATGGGATTAGATGAAACAAAAATTCCTGCATAAATACCAAGACTATTGTTGAACAAGAGAAAAAAGAGAGGAACTATTCATGATTATACAGAAAGAGGATGAAAATTTGAAGGACTTTGTGGAAAGGCTACAGTATAATGTAAAAAGATCCAGTCACCCCAATGTAAGTAAAGATATTCTTAAAACAATATTACTAAAAGGATTAAGGGATGATTTTCTAGATATGTTGAATATGCTTGGAAAAGGGGACATATCTAAAGAATCATATGATGAAATTGTTGACCTATGTAAAAGATGTTCAAGAGGAACTGCAAGGAATAGATCAAACAACAGGGATACCACATTTTCAAGAGTTCAAAAATCAGCCAATGGAGGAGAAACGAAAGCCGAAATAGGTAATTTACTTGAGGGTTTTAAAATTGAAATGTTAAGCTCTTTTGATTCAAAAATTGATACCTTGTAGATTCAAAAGAAACAAGCTGAAGCAAAAGCATCTATGTCCATCTTTTGTTCGAAATGCAGAGATAAGTACCCACGAAGGGAATGCCTATTGGAAAAAATGCCAATCTGCACCATTTGTGATAAGGATCATGAAACTCAACAATGCCCTTCTTTACCAGGAATCAAGGTAGCGTTACAACCAACTGATGAAGAAGTTGAAGTTGTCTATCTGTTGACACAGAGAAGGAAATGGCAGCCGCGGGGACAAGGTATGAATCCTAATATGCCATTTACATCTTCTAATCATTGGAATAACTATCCTTCTTTTAATCAAGAAAATTACCCTCTCTTTAATCAAATGAAATACCCACCCCTCAATCAAATGAATTACCCACCCATGCAACAAACTAACCCTACCTTTGTAGATCCAGTAATGTGGACTCCTTGGCCTCCACAACAACAACCTTACCTTAACCAATGGAATCCAAATTGGAGAGGTCAACAACCCTCGTTCCCAAATCAATTACCTCAACTTCAATCACAATTTCTGCAACCACTTTCTTTACCATCAGGTACTCCACTGAACAATCAAATGATGAGGCCCCAACTACCTATACAACCTAACGCTAACCCCAATAATAAGGCTGTGCAGTGCATTGATATTCAAAACCAACCTATACTTTCTTTTTTCCCTACATAATGCAATGATATTCATTTACGATCTAGGAAAATAGTAGAACCTATCATTGATGATGTTACCTCTTCTGATTCCAATAAAGAAGAAATAAAAAAATACGATGTACCTGAAGAGGTACAATCATCCTCCAACATTGTTGCTGAAACAACAAAACCACCATTCCCTGAGCGTTTAGCTTTCACTAAAATGCCTGAGCCACCTTCTTTCAATCTTCTAGGGGAATTACAAAATCTTTATGTCAAAATTCCACTATTACAACCACTAAGAGATGTACCAATTTATGTCAGAACTATGCAAGACATTTGTGTTAAGAAACCCGATAGGAAAACTAAAGATCCCCTCACAGTTCATGTCATGGGTGATTTGTCCACACTAATGTCGAGTAAAGTTCCCCGAGTTAAATATGGTGATCCTGACCATCCTACCGTCTCAGTGAAAATTGGAAAAACAATAATTCCTCTAGTTCTAGTAGACTTAGGCGATGCTATCAATATTATGACTCTTGAAACCTCACAACTATTACAACTGAAGAATGAAATTAGAGATACCCCAACCATTCTAAAATTAGCTGATCATTCTACAATCAAACCAAAAGGAGTCATTGAAGACCTAATCATATTAGTTGAATCCTGGAATTATCCAGTTGAATTTGTGGTATTACAACCTAAAACAAAGTTGGGGCGTCACCCTCTAATTTTGGGCAGGCCTTGGCTAGCCACAACAGATGCTTTTATCAGTTGTAGATTTGGTTCGATGATAATTTCCAACGGATATGAGACTAAACAACTTACCCTCTACCCTCACACTACACCCTTGATTAATAATGACAATTCTTTATGGATGGAATTTGATGATCAAACTACTCAACCTATCTTGACTATCGGACAAGCCTTAAGCCTTAAAGATGCCAATGAGGATGAAGTAATTAATAATTTTATTTGTGAACCTTCCTCCGTGACTCCAAAAACTCATAACCAACTAACTGCACTTTTGGAGTCAAATAACCAGGAAAACCTTAACTCTGAAAACCCACCTCAAACATCAGCCACCATCTCTTCTAAAAGTATACCGGTAGAAATTGAACCTCGCAAAACACTGAACATAAACCCCAACCTCACAGTTGCTGAAACACAACAATCAATGAAGTTACTTCTTGAACATAAGGAAGCATTTGCATGGGACTATACAGATATGAAAGGAATCTCTCCTGAATTATGTACTCATCGTATCTATATCAAGGAATATCATCAACCGATCCACCAATCTCAACGACGAATGAACCCTAATTTAAGAGAAATTCTTAAGGAGGAACTTCAAAAATTGCTTAATGTAGGGTTTATATATCCTATATCAGAAAGCGAATGGGTTTCCCCATTGGTAATAGTTCCTAAGAAAAATGGGAAATGGAGAGTATGTGTAGACTATAGAGCCTTAAATAAAGCCACTCAAAAAGATCACTTTCCATTACTATTCATTGATCGGGTGTTAGATAGTTTGTCAGGGAAGAACTTTTTCTGCTTTTTAGATGGTTTCAATGGGTATAATCAGATCAAAATTGCACCCCAAGACCAAGATAAGACCACTTTTACTAGCCCATGGGGAACTTTTGCTTATAGAGTCCTCCCATTTGGACTATGTAATGCACCAATAACCTTTCAAAGAGCAGTTATAGGAATCTTTTATGATATTATTAATGACTCTATGGAAGTTTTTATGGATGATTTTACCCTTTGTGGTGTCTCTTTTGAGGAAGCACTACAAAACCTTGAGAAAGTACTTAAACGATGTATACATGCCCACCTCTCCTTAAGCACAAAAAAATGTCATATGATGATGAGTGAAGGAGTAGTACTTGGACATTTTATTTCATCTCAAGGAAACCAGGTGGATCCATCCAAGATACAAGTCATTAAAAACCTTCCTATTCCCAAAACCCAAACAGAGGTGAGAAGCTTCCTAGGACATGCTAGATACTACAAAAGATTTATCAATTTTTTTTCCAAAATAGCTTCTCCTATGTTTGTGTTACTTATGAAAAATGTTGAATTCACGGGGACTAATCTTTGCCAGGAAGCATTTAATACACTCAAACATTAGTTAGCTATAGCTCCTATTCTAAGAGGACCTAATTGGACACTTCCCTTTCATATATCCTCTGATGCTTCAGATACTGCAATAGGATCTATCTTGGGACAAGAAGAAAATCATCTCCCTTATGCTATTTACTTCATTAGAAAGAATATGACTCCTACTGAACTTAAATATACAGTTACCGAAAAGGAATTCTTAGCAGTTATCTATGTTATTAATAAATTTCGACATTACATCATTGGCTACACTACTTTTGTACATACTAATCACTCAGCTATCAAATATTTAATGAACAAACTTGTCACAAATGCTCGAGTCACCAGATGGTTACTATTAGATTAGATTTATTTTACTAATAGTAACCCTCCATCCAATCAAAAAGTTTAGATAGTAGTCTACACAGATTATATGACCAAATGGGTGGAAGCTAAAGCACTCCATAGAGCTACTGAAGAAGCGGTTCTAGATTTTCTATTTGAAGACATCTTTGTCAGATTTGGAGTGCCTAGAGAATTAGTTACAGATGGAGGACCTTCTTTCACTTCTCACGGTTTTAAAGCCACCCTTCAAATATATCATATTCATCATAAAATGAATACACCATACCACCCCCAAGACAATGGACAGGTGGAAAGAACAAATAAAGTAATTGAAGCCATTCTCACAAAAACAATGAACGAAAATAGAAAGGATTGGTCTCACAAGCTCCCTGAAGCATTATGGGCTTACAGAACTACCTGGAGAAATACTACAGGATTCTCTCCCTATGAATTAGTTTATGGAAAAAGCGTCATCTTTCTTGTGGAATTTGAAATCAAAACCTTAAGGATTGCTTTAGCTGTCAACCTTGATTTGACTAATGCACAGACAGCCAGGTTGCAGCAACTTAATGAATTGGATAAAAAAAGACTAGATGCCATTCATTAGACAACTATGATTCAACAACAAAGATCAAATTGGCATGACAAATCCATCAAGCATAAGCAATTCCAAAAAGGTATTTGGGCTTTACTGTATGATTCTCGGTTTAAAGAATTTCAAGGGAAACTACGTACAAGATGGCTTGGACCTTACGAAGTGGACACTGTTTTGCCCAATGCAATAGTAAGGCTCCTCACAATTGATGACTCTAAAACACCATTATTAATGAATGGTCATTGGCTCCGTCTGTACCAATGCCCCATTTCCAAAGAATATTTTAAGGCCACATGTGTGGCAGACTCACATCATCTCTTTTTAGAGGGGCCTCCTACCCTTCATTGCAATTAATTTTTCTGAATTTAATTCTTTTAGTATTAGATTAGATTTATTTTACTAATAATCCCTATCAAGGAATGTCATGTTAGAATTGATTCTTTTGCAGATTCTCGATCAAAGAAAAGGCCTACCAAGAAAGGACGATCTTACTTCAAGAATATCCAAGATTCATTTTGTGAAGCACTGCTCCCTCTTTCTTCATCACTTTCCAGCAACATTTTCCTCATTTTTCCCATCTTCCCCATTGTTGAAACACCATTTTTCAACAATATTTCGCCCTCTTCCCCATTACCGAAACACCACTGTTCAACAATATTTCATTTCTTCCCCATTTTTGAAACACCACTATTCAGCAATATTTCGCCCTTTTCCCCATTGCTGAAACATCACTGCTCAACAACATTTGGCCACTGTTGAAACACCATTTCTTCAGCAGTATTTTCCATTGTTGAAACATCACTTTCCAGCAACATTTCCCGTCATTTTTTTCCCATCTTCCCCATTGTTGAAACACCACTTTTCAACAATATTTCGCCCTTTTCAACATTGTTGAAATACCACTGCTCAACAACATTTCACCACTGCTGAAACACCATTTCTTCAGCAGTATTTTCCATTGTTAAAACATCACTCTTCAGCAAAAAAAATTCTATTCTTTTCTTGTTTCGGAAACACCACTTTCTCAGCATTCCCTGTCAATAAAAACATCTACTTCAGCTCTTTTGCTCTCATACTACATTTTCTCCTTTCACGACCCTGTCTCATAATTAAACAAACCCTTGATACAATTTCTCTAATAAATCCAAAGTCTCTCCCAGGGTTACTGCAGAACTATTATGGACAGGCTCTATATTTTTTTTGAAGTACGAATCGAAGGTAAAGATGAGGTATGTAAAATTTATATGTAAATACAATTGAACTATGGCTAATGAAAAGATCCCGACTCATTATTATCATTCACTTAAAATCATTATTTTATCCGTACTTGGCAAGGAAAATATTGAAATCTTATGCCATCATTTCACACGAACCGACTACCGTCATTCCTTTTTACACATCATTTCGTTTGTTTTCACCACCATTTGCATGCCTTCACCCGCAAAAATTACTCTGCTCAGAAGCGATTACTTGACTCTCTGACTGTGTATTTTACTGAGCTGTTAGCTATGGGAGTCCCTATTATACAATACGAACCTACCACAATAGCCCTATTAGAGTTGTATCCAGAAGTCTATCAATTTTTTCTGCAAGAAGGCTGGCTGGGTTATTTTCATAGGCTCCAGGGATTTGATCAACATTAGGTTCTTCAATTTGCTCGAAATGTTCAAGAAGATTATTCCATTGTTCAAGGGGTTTTGATTTTAGTCATAGAGGATGAAATAGCATAGGTTTTAGGTCTTCCTATCACTGGCATTCGCTGGTTCAGCCGCAAACACATTATCCTTAACGCCCAACAGGATTTTCTTGTGCCAGGAGAACAAATTGAGCCTAAAGGCCGGGGTGTTCAGCTAAGCTCGTTGTCATCTCCTTTGCTAAAAGTTACAAAGTTTTTCAAGCACTACCTAACCTGTGAAGGCCGATACTAGGTAGTCTACCAATACGATTTTGTCTTGTTGTCTCATTTACGACATGCTAGATTGGTGAATATTCCCTACTATCTGCTTGGATGTCTTAGAAATATGTTGTATTGTTGTAAAAAGGCTAAAAATCTCACCCTTTCCCTCACCCATCACCGTCTCACTCAACTACTCATCCAAAAGGGTTTTTCCCAACAAAACCCTCCCCTAAACAACCCACCCATAGACCCTCAAGAAGTTGTTGAACATCCTGAAAATCCTCAGGAACAATAGCCACAAAACCTTCCAGACCCTCCAGAAATACCTAACAATCCACCTATAGACCCAATTGATCCAATTAACCCTCCTACCATACCAAGCCCGCCCCACAACTTACCAAAATCATCTACTCCTACTGTTCATATCCTTAGTAATGATTCTGAACCAGATAACCCTCCCTGCCCCATCACTGAGGAAAAACCCACACACAAAAGAAAGAAGAAAATTCCTCATGTTCCCTCCTTTTTACAAAGAAAATGAATGAGAACCTTAACAAGAGCATCCACTACTGCCACTTCCCTAAACCCCCAACCCATCTTGCTAAAAGCCCGTACACCTCCACCCTCCCAAATTCCATAATTTTTACCTATTCCACCCATGGGCACTGAAACACAAGAACCAGAGGCCCAATGTACTACGACATCATTCTCTTTAAATCAAGTAGCTGAAACACAAGAACCAACTACTGATCCAGTAGCTGAAACACAAGAACCAACTAGTCATTCAATAGTTCAAACATAAGAACTAGCTATAGTTGTTACACAAGAACCATCTATATCTTAAACACAAGAACCATCTGCTGATGTTGTTACCGAAATATAGGAATCAGATGCCAAGGGTGCCACAACACTACTTTCTCTGCATCAAGAAGTTGAAACACAATAATCAACTGCTGATCCTGTAGCTGCTCCACAAGAACCAACTATTGCAGTTGTGACTGTTACACAAGAACCAGTCACCTCTCTTAATACACCCATGAAATATCAACAACCAGAACCAACAATGGCCTATGTCTTACAAGAAAATGAGTTCCTAAGGTATGAACTGGAAGCCTACAAGCAAGAGATAGTAATGGTAAAGGAAGCCTACGACAAGGAACTTAAATTGTATACCCTAGCTCACATAGCGACCATGACAGAGGAAAAAACAAAAGATAATCAGTGTAGAGAGTATATGTACAGTCAATGTGAGGACATTTATTATCAAGCAGGATACAAAGTAACTAAAATTCCAATGCCTGGAGCTTCCCCTGCACCTACGACTTTTGCAGTCAAAGAAGAAAACCTTACTGTTACAAAAGAACTAGTAGGACCTTCCAAAATTCAAAATGAATCCTGGGCTACAACAACTGCTACATTTAAAGCCCCTGTTTTTATTAATAAATCTGCACAAACACTGCCTATTGATGAATCTTCCCCCCCTAGCAAGATCAACACCCATACTCTTATGGAATGAGCCACTCAGACCCTACCTTAGCTTATCACTTGCGATGCTGAAACACAAACTCAACCATGGGATGAGAAGGCAATAATGGACAAATGGAAAAAAGAGTCTGTTGTTACATAGGAAAAAAGCCTGCAGGAGCAAAGACTACTTTGGCTAAACCACATCTATTCAAACTGGGAATCTTTGGAGCAAACATGCCAAGAATCTCATGCCCATAAGAAGCAGAATGAAGAGCTAAAAGGAAAATTTCTCCTGATGTTTGACTTGGCACAAAAATTGTTCGCTGCTAGGAAACCATACTCCAATTACTCTATTTTCCTCATAGAATGACTTACATTTTTTCAGATTAAATCAATCAAAGAAGACAAACCCCATGCAGTGTTAAATCCAGCAGATTTTGTTAGAACTTTTGCATAAGCCTCTACTATTGATCAACACCTCCTATGTGAGGTACATCTTCATAATGAGGCCATCCCTGAGAACTGACTGCTTAACCTTAACCCTCTTGTCAGTGATATCCAGATTTGGGCACTCACCTCCTTCCTTAACAATCAGATTACATGGCAGAATGACTTCCTAGTTGTCAAGCATAACGAGGATAATCGTCTCCTCTGGATACAGCCAGAACCACAGAACGATGCCACCTTTGTTACAGACTATTATCAATTTTTGAAGAAACCAGGGATGATTCAATATATTCGGCAACTACAGACAACAATACTTCAGGATTGTCAATAGTTTATTAAATCCACAGAGATCACTACCCTACAAGAAAATAACATGTTTTGGCAACAATCTTGTGAGAAAAGGCAAGAGCACAATCCCTTTATTCCTACCAATCTTGAGACAACAATCTCTCGGGTACCTAGCTACATCAAATGTGTTCAGCAATGTGCTGAAAGATGGATAGGTTATCAGTTCCATTTTCCTATTATGTGGATGCTAGTAGAGAAATATCAAGTTCATCATAAGTTGCCCAAGAAGGTTGAAAGAACAGCTTGGCAAAGGCTACAATGCATTCAAGGATTTAGAGCTCCAATAGACAACACTTTCCATAGCTACTGCTTAAGTAATTTTCATGCTCAGAGTTGGTATCCGGATTCTTATTCAGATTGAAGTTGCCTGAGGACATGCAACCCTTTTAGTTGGGGGGGGTGTTAGGACCTTATAATGTACCTTGTTGTTCAAACTTTTTTCTATGATTACATCCTTTTCCCACTCACATTTAATACTACATTATCACCTTAACCTATCTTTCCAAAGGTATATAACGTTTCTTGTCTTTGATATATGTTTAATTTGTTTTACATGTAGTTTTACATTATTCTCATACTTAGCCATCGATCACAAACATATAGTTGTTGAAACAGTTCGAACTGTAGATTATTGTTGTTGCTTGAAGACCCGTTGCTGAAATAGTCAACAACACACAAATCCCGTTGCTAAAACAGTCTGTGATCTGCGATGCTAGAACAACAATTCACACAAAAGTAACAAGAAGGAGATGTTACATTGGCTGCAACAGCCGCACCTTAAGCCAACACCTAGCGTCGCTACTGCTTGAGACCATGTTGCTGAAATAGTCAAACCGAACACAAATCCTGTTGCTGAAATAGTCCATGATTTACAATCCTGAAATAGTATACAACAATAGTAACAAGAAGATAAATAAAGAAGTTGTTACACCGGCCGCAACAACTACACGTCAACCCAACACCATTACAACTATTGTCACAACATTTTGCTACAGGAGATCAAAATATCCTATTCCAGCATAGAAGATTAGATCTGACTAAGAATAGGATTCGTATGTGCACATGTAATTTGATGATCAATTGTATTGAGAGGATTCTCCTCTTTAAATAAGGGGAAATCATAATTAGAAGGGGATTTTTCTTTTGGATAGAAAGGAATTATATAGAAGGACGTGTTCACTTTGGATATTGTAACATGATACAAT
>ML789249.1:83866-107791 GCA_009831015.1 Picea engelmannii
TTGATGATCAATTGTATTGAGAGGATTCTCCTCTTTAAATAAGGGGAAATCATAATTAGAAGGGGATTTTTCTTTTGGATAGAAAGGAATTATATAGAAGGACGTGTTCACTTTGGATATTGTAACATGATACAATTGACAGATGAATAAAAGATTATTCTGAGCATTTCTTCTTAGTACCTTTCATTTCTGGGGAATCTTGTGAGAAGGGAGGGCCCACCTTCTTCAGAAGATTCACCCATTAGTTTTGTAGTGTGTTAGTATTATTTTTTTTCATGCCTTGTTTAAACTTTGTTTTGCTCAAACTCTACTTTACTGAACTCTGTTTTGTTGAAACTCTGCTTTACTGATTGTTACATTGTTTTCATACAATTCACTCTTGGGTAACTGTTAATCATTCTGATTGGTAATTCTTCTTGATGTATTTATGAAAGTGTGATAGTCAGAGACAGGTGCTGAAGATTCCTTCTTGGGGAATAGGGTCTTGTTCTCTGTTATAAGATAGTTAACCTTCAGTACTTGTCAATCATTTTGATTAGTAATGAGTTCATGAAAGTGTCATATTCAGAAACAGGTGTTGAAGATCACTGCTTTGGGGGATAGGGTCATGTTCTCTGTTACAGAATAATTAGTCTTCCTTGTAGTATCCTTAAATATTTATTTTCCTAGGTTGTTGTTTCTTAATGTAATCTAGGATTCTTCTGATAATTATTTCCTTAAACCTCGAAATATGCAATAGATAGATTGTTTTTCTGTAATTTAAAGAAGAACTTCAGTCTGTTCAAGGAAAGTTGTGATTAATGTACTTTTACTATAACTCTAGATTGCTTTTGAGATTCAGAATATACAGTGTTTGATTACCTTTGAAATAAACAGACTTCCCTGGGTTGATAATTTATGTAACACTTGATTGTTTAGTTAATAAGCAATTACAGTGACCAACACCATCCATATTATTAAGCACTAAGCATAAATAGATCTATCTATCATTCATCTATATTAAAGCACTAAGCAAGTAAACACATAAACACATCAATACATCACACAAATCATAGAAACACAACATGTGCGGGCTTCACCCCCACCCTTTGGCTACATCCACCAACTCTTCTCTTCTTTATTATCTTTGGTCAAGCTTCATATAGGTACATAGAATCCAAGTTCTACTCCACAGAAGACAGGAGATCTGTGCGCACTCCACCAGATCCTCCTTCTTCTAAATAGGGTATAGCACCAATCCTTCACACAATCTCTTACGATTACCTGCACTAGCCTTGCAAGACTCACACAATATGCACAAATAACTTACAACTCTTGATCACATAGATCCAACTCTAGCACTTGGCACATTGGCCTACTAGTTATCTTTCTCTCTTTATTACATCACTTAGCTACTTATTTATACAATGAAAAATAGGCCTTAACATGGGTAAACCCATGGGCCAACATCCCATACCCATTACATAATCTTGAATCCTAAAAAGGGGCCCTAAAAGGGGTCCAGATCTTGCGATCTCTGCTTTGTCTTGCGCTTTGCCTTTGACAGCCTGTCGAAGTCCCAAAATTAGGTCAAACATGACCAAGAATCCTCAAAACTTGGTCAAGGGCCAACAAAAATTCATAAATGTGTGTAGTGGATGTGAATAATAAGCTTTCTAATTTTTTGAACAACAAACTAATAATAGCAAACAACAAGACATTTATGCCCTTATAAGCTCAAAAAATTGAACTAATCTATCTCTTGAGGTTCATCATGGTCTAGGACAAGTTATCCAATTATTTGTTAATATAATCATAACTTGAAAATGTTCGAAAATTGGTTGTCATTGATGTCAATCGTAGAAGATGTTTAGAAGCCTCTAGAAGTGATGGGTGTATTTGAAGAAGTATCCAAAGTGGTCCCCTTATGGCACAGATTTAGGAAAGGACCTCATGGGAAGAATCTTTGACAAAAATCCTTGGAAATATGGTTAAGTGATTAAGAAAGCCTAGAGGCGTGGTCATGAATCCTGAAGTTAATGGAAGAAAGAGAACATGAAGGACATTGAAAATGCATTCAAAACCATCATATATTCACAGTTTTGGTCATTTTGTTTCCAACAATAGGTGTCACACCATGTGGTTCTTCATGGTTGAGAAGTAATTCCCTCTTAAATATGAAGCTCTGTAGTATGGTGAAGAAGCCTCAGATCTAAGGTCAAAGAAGTTACAGGTTGGCCCTAAAATCAAGTAAAATATGTTGCAAACAATAAGTTACAAGTCAACTCAATGATCAAGTAAAGAAGTTACATGGAAGGGTATAAATATACATCAAGAACCTCGCATGTAATCTTCAAGAAAGAATGTGATTTATTAGCAAAAGTGAAATAACAGAGTTGTGCGAAAGAGGGAGTGTTCGAAACTACAGATTTGAGAATGGTTTTGAGAAAACCCTATTTGAGCATACCCTCACAGGTCAGGTATAGGGTGTCCAACGAGGAACCCATAGGTTGCATAGGAATCATCACGGAAGGCCCTTCATGTTGCTCAGTCTAGTCCTATTCTTCTTGATGTTGAAGTTCAGGAAGGTCTGAATATCGATATTTCATGCACCAGGTTATTCACATGTTGAAATGTATGTTCGTATACATATTTTGAGGCTTGTATATTGGAGGTTTTCATATATGCCTTGAGGCATATCTTGGAATATATGGCACATGTTTGAGGAATGTCTTGGATATCTTTTTCATATTAGGGATATCTTGGAGGTCTTAGAATATTTTTTATGCATATCTTGACACATACTTGTTGCATATCTTGTCACATCGTTTGATGCATATCATGGTTATTTTGAGCACATGAATTGGAGGATATTTCTGGAGATATTGGCATAAGTTTTTATGTGGTTATTGGGTTTGTATCAGTTTTGATGATGATGATGTATCAATATCAGTGAAATTAATAATAATATGTTGACTCTCTTATTTATATTCAAGGGAGGAAGAAGGGGAAAACACAAGGGAGTTGTATCTTCCTTTAGTTTGGAGTCTGTAAATAGGTGGTTGGTGGCTCCATTCAGTTGGATCTAGATAATCTAGGGAGTTGTAGATTCCTTCACGTTCGGTCATATAAACAAAGGGTTGGTTCCTCCTTCCAGTTGGTGCTTCCCATGACTCTAATCTTCTAATATATAGCAAAGCATTATGTGGGTTTCTCCCATTTAGGATTCCATGTAAAATTCTTGTGTACTATATATTTGTGGTTATATGTTTATGTATGAAATCATAAGTGATAAATTTTTGATATCTTAAATGCTTTCATATTGTGATGAAATGTGGTGAAAAGTGCCTAATATCACTTCACTCCTTCTCCCCTCTTAGTATTAATGAATAGTCCAATAATTGGTATCAAAGCAAGTCCTTCAGAAATAGTCTAATCACTAGAAGATAGATCATGGAGTGAACCGAGAATGGACACAATTGTTTGATGGTCAGAACTATGCCTTCTAGAGTAGAAGGATGAAAATATTTGTGCAAGAGCATGGATTTGATGTCTGTAAAGAATTAGTAAATAGATACAAGGCACCTACCACCCCCCAACAAATAAAGATGGAAAGAATATTAATGAAAACAATTCAAAGGATAAAAATACTATTCTATATGGCTTGGTTGATTCATTATATGTCAATTTTATGCATTGTTATTCTTCAAAGGATATTTGGGACAAACTTCAAAATTTTTATGAAGGATATGCCAAAGTCAGAGGGGAAAAGATTAAAAATATTAGAGGTCCATTTGAACAACTAAAAAAATGAAGCAAGATAAAGATATCGTAGCTTATTTTTTGCGCGTTGATGAAACAATGAACATTATTAAAGGTTTAGGATAAGAAAGTAAAGAACCTATAATTGTTGAAAAGGTACTAAGTTCTCTTTCAATGAGATTTGATCCTAATATTTCATCCGTAGAAGAAAGATAAGTTATTTCTACGTTGTGCATGAACGAGTTACATGGAATACTTATAGCTTATGAAATTAGAATAGACCAATATAATCCATCTAGGAAGGAAGAAACTTTCAAATCATCCAAGAAGATAATAAAGAATAAGAAAACGTTAAATTCAAACTGCAGCTACAACGATGATTTAGATGAAGATGAAGAAATAGCCAACTTCGTAAGGAAGTTGAAGAGAGGAACCGACAAGTACAAAGGTAAGATTTCCTTAAAATGTTTTAATTGTGGTAAAATTGGTCATTTTGTTGTTAAATGTCCTTATGCTAAGAATTCAGAAAGTTTTAAAGAAGAAGTTACGAAGAAAGAAAATAAATACCAAAAGAGGAAGAAAAAGGGAAATAAAATAAAAGTCTTCAATAAAATCCTCTACACGGGAAGACAGTTCCTCATCTAATGAGGATGATGATAGTGGCAGTGAATCAAAAAAGAGTTCTCTTTGTGTCATTGGAAACTCAACAAAATGATAAAGAATATTATGAAGAAGGTTGAGTAGATATTGAAGCATAACTAATTAGCGCCTCAAGTGAGTTAAAAATATAAAGGAAGAAAAACAGGTCACTCAAGGAATTTTTAATCAAGCTAAAGGAGGGTTCTCAAAATCCCAACAAAAAATATGAATAAGTACAACAAACGATTATAAATATAAAGGTCTAAGTAGAAGAAGCTAGAAGGATTGAAGAAATGCCAAAAACCTAGTTGGAAGAAAAGGAGAAAATGAAGGAGATCTTGGAAAAAGAAACAATATCACTAAGGAAGGAACTTTAGAAGATGGGCATGCAATAGAAAAAAACTAAAATATTGGATGAAATAATCATCATTCAAAGGCCATACTATGAAAATTCTAGACTAGGATACAAAGAAACACATATTGAGAAGGGTTCTAGCTCCATGACGACATAAAAGGAAGCATAACAAAGAGTTATGTAGAATTAATTAGAGGTCCCATCAAGGAGGAAGAATGAAAGTCTTCAAAGGAGAACATTTAGGATGCACCACCTAGAAGATACAAAACATATAATCAACAAGAAACAATGGACAAAACTCAAGAACAATATCACATCAGAGTTGCACCACTTATAATATCCTCCACACTCAAGTACGAAACTATTTTTCTTGGTTTATGTTATTCCTGTAAAAATTTGGGTACAAGGCTATAAACTACAGATCCAATGTCAAGAACATAAGAAAAGATGAAGGCTACTCTAGAAACAATTATCTCAAAAATCCTCATCAAGCATATAAAGTAAACTATAAAAATTTTGTCTCCTTAAATAATGAAGTAGAATGCTACAAATGCAACAATTTTGCAAAAATGGCCATAGATTATAGATTGATTGTTCCTCCAAAGGAACCAACGTAGGATTTCAATATTCATGTAAAGACACCATCAAGGATATGGAAAAGGAAGCAATCTAATCTCAATATCTAAGAATATTTGATTTCACTACAAGCCGAAAACCAAAAAAAAGTGAATGGTATGTTGATAGTGAATTTTCAAAGCACATGACAGGGGATAGGGACAAATTTGTAACTCTCAAGGAAGAAATAAATGGATCAATTTCATTTGGAAATGATAATTCATATAATATTATTTGAAAGTCCATAGTCAAGCTTGCGAGCAATGATGCTAGGGAAGAAAATGTCCTGATTGTCGAAAATATGAAGTATAATCTGCTATGTGTGAGTCAAATGTGTGACTAGATACATACACTTCTATTCAACTCAAGGAAATGTGAAATAAGGAAATAAGGATCAGGTAGATTGGTGCCGACAGTTATACAAATTCCAAACAATATATACATTTTGAATAAAATTATAAAGGAAATATGTTTCTTGGGAATGGAAGATGAAAGTTGGCTTTGGCACAGAATAATGGGCCATATCAACCTTGAAACTCTTTTCAAAATCAATAGAAAGGAAGAAATAAGATAAATTATTGAAATATCAAAGACAAAAAGCATTATGTGCAAGAAATGTCAACATTCAAAGCAAACATGGTCTGAGTTCAGAACACATGAATACTCTAATACAAAACCATTGGACATTTTACAAACTGATCTATGTGGAGCAATGAGAACCAAATGGATAAATGGTAAATAAAAATTCATGCTACTTATTTATGATTATACAAGAATAACCACAATCTAATTTATCAAGAAAAGGTGAGAGACATTTAAATGTTTTAGGATATTCAAAGAGATGGTTGAAAACAAGACTGATTTGAAAATCAAGTGATTGATATCAGCTAATGGAGGTGAGTTCGCATCAAAATAATTCATGTATTTATGTGAAGAACATGGAATGAAAAGGTAATTCTTAGCAACTAGGACACCTCATCAAAATGAAGCTGTTGAAAGGAAGATTAAAACTGTATAAGAAATGGATATAACCATGTTGAAATATTCCAAGTTGGGTGATATATTTTGGGTACAAGCAGTACATACAGTAATTCACATCTTGAACACATGAATTCTTAGACATAAAAACAACAAGACTCCTTATGAATCGTGGAAAGGAATATGGATGAACATCAATCATTTTAGAGTGTTTGGGAGAAAATGTTACATCGAAAGAGAAGACAATAAGATTGGAAAATTTGACTCTTAGGTTGATGATGGAATAATGGTTGGTTACTCAAGAAAAAGTAAGGCATACAAATGCTACAGCCTAAGACTCAACACAATAGTGGAAAACATCAATGTAGATATTGATGAAACAAATGTGATAAATACCATAGAATAAAGAAAAAATTCAAAAAGGAAGGAGGAAGAAGAAGAATTAAAGAAATAAGAAGTAGACAATAAACAATATCCTTGTCTATAGTAGACACAAAATATACTGAAGAAACAACATGTTGTTCTCAGGTCCTCTGGATGAAGAAAACCATGCAAGACATACAAGTCAAATATGATGATCCTATTTCAATATTTTGTGGCAACATGAGTATTATAAGTATCTCCAAAAATACAATGATGCATTCCAAGACTAAGAATATTCCTATCAAGCTCTACTTTCTACGAGAAAAACTCACAAAAATAATATCAAGTTGGAGTACATTGGGACAAAAGAATAGATTACAAATATCTTCATCAAACCTCTCCCAAGGGAGACCTTTGAGTATCTTCGACATAAGATAGGATTAGTTTCTACCCCACATCGATCTACATAACATCTTGCAAAGAAGACATGGGGAGATAAATCGCCAGGTGAAGTTACCCTTTTCCATTTATTTCAAAAGGAGAAAGAAAGATCAAAAGCATGAAGATAGGTAGAGCAATGATCATGGTGGGAGTGTGAGTGTTGACATCAATGCCAAAGGGGGATACTGTTGGAAGATTGGTTGTAATTGATGTCAACCCTAGAATAATTCCAAAATCCCCTAGAAGTGATGTGTTAATTTTAAGAACTCTCCAAATTGTTCATCTTATGGTGTATCTTTAATAATGACCCTCATGGGAAGACACTTTGAAGAAGTCTACAAGAATCCCTATAAGTATGCTTAAGTGGTTAAGAAGCCCCGCATGCATGGTCATGAAGACTGAAGTTAATTGAAGAAAATGAACATGAATGACATAGAAAAGGAATTCAAAAACATCATAGATTGATATTCCTCGTCATACCATTTCCAATGATAGGTGGCATGCCATGTGGTTCCTCGCGGTTGAGAAGTCATGCCCTCTTAAAGATGAATTCCCAAAGTATGGTCAAGAAGTGTTGGATCCAAGGTCAAAGAAGTTACAAGTTGGCCCTAAAGTACAATAAAATTTTATGAAAATGAGAAGCTACAGGTCTGCTAAAAGATCAAGTAAAGAAGTTAATTTGAATGGTATAAATACACATCAATCACCTCTTGTTTAATCACTAAGAAAGGATTTAATTTCTTAGAAAAATTGAAGTAGCAGAGTTGTGTGAAGGAGGGAATGCTCAAAGCTATAGATTTGAGAAGGTTTTTCAAAAAATTCTATTTGAGCAAACCGTCATAGGTCTGGTATAGGGTATCTAGTGAGGACCCCATGGGTTGCACAAAACGTGTCATGTGAGGCCCCACCTATTTCTTGGTAAAGTCCCACGATGCTAAGGAAATTTTTGAAGAAGATATTATTCTTGATGATGAAGTTGAGGAAGGTATAAATATCTGATATCTCATGTATGAGGTTATTCACATGTTGAAAGGTATGTTCTTATATATATATATATATATATATATATATATATATATATATATATATATATATATATCTTGGATGTCTTGGTATATTCCTTGAGGCATATCTTGGAAGGTATGGAACATGTTTGAGTCATTTCTTGGAGGTTTTGGGCATATGAGGGCTATATTGGAGGTCTTGGAACATGCTTAATGCATAGCTTGGCACATTCTTGATGCATAGCTTGGAACATTGTTTGATTCCTATCATGGCAATTTTGAGCACTAGATTGGCACTTGATGAGGTGATTTGGAGCACTTGATTGGGGTTGTATTAGTTATGATGTTGATGGTGTATCACTATCAATGACAGTAATTGTAACAGGTTGAATCTCTTATTTTTATTCAAGGTAGGAAGGAAGGGGGAAGGGAGGGTAGTTGTAGATTCCTTCAGGTTGGAGCCTATAAATAGAGGATTGGTGCCTCCTTCCAGTTGGAACTGGATAATATAGGGAGTTGTAGCTTCCTTTAGGTTGGATCCTACAAATAGGGGGTTAGTACCTACTTCCAGTTGGTGCTAGAAAATTTTGGAATTTGATGCTTCCTATTAATGTAATATTTTGATATATAAGAAAACATTATGTTGTTTTCTCCCATTTAGGTTTCCACGTAAAATTATTGTGTCCTATATTTTTTTGGTTATATGTTTATGAATTCAATCATAAATATTGGTGATATTGCTTGCATCTAGAAATAAAGATCAACTTACTAACAAGATAATACATACATAGTAAAACATGTAGGAGGGTTGGAAAATACTCCAAAAATCAAATTATTAATTTCTTAAAATTTTTTACATTGTTTCCAAAGTGAATTGAGAGTTGGAAATTAAAATTTTAAAGAAAATAAATTCAAGATAGCCTTTTATAAAAGGAATAATGTATTATACATGGGTAGATTGATAAAGGAATAATGTATTATACATGTAATTGTTTTATAAAATCTCATTTAATTTAACAAGCAGACAAGGCTATCAAATAGTTTTGAAGGTTCTCCCATTAAAAATGTTGGACATGTAATCCTTTGTGCTTAAATTAATTGTAACAATAATGTACATATGAAGCGTCATAAGTGATAGGAAGAAAAATGTCGAGAAGACCAACAGTTGCATCTTTGTGTATTTATTAAGCTTCATGCTAATGGAACAGTCATCCGATGGAGTTATGATTTCTGCCCAATGCTTGGCCTGACCATGGTATTCGAGCCTGGCTTAACTTCATGATTTCTCTTGGTATTTCCTTTCCTCTAGGGTGCATAAAATTCCTCTTTCCTACCTAATTGATTCTATGGTCTCTTCTAAGTATGTGCTTTGGCTTATTCTTTGTTGATCATCTCTCTGATATCATTCCTAGTCTAGGATTTTCTCACACTGCTCTATACTAAAAACCTAACCTTAAAATATCTCATGCATACCCGTTGGGTATTATCTCACACTACTAAAATTCTTTCAAACTGATGGCTACGTCGATTTGATACCAAATTCGAGTAGTATATTTTATGCCTCTCCATATTTGATTCTTACACCTCTTCAAACCCTCTCATGCTCACAATGCATGAATTTGTAATTTGGCCTTCCTTCATACCTAATTTTGCATGCTACTTCACATTTGATCCGACCTACCTTCATACCTCTCAGACTGGCATTCTATGACAGTCTCAAATTGGTATTCATGAATGAGTATACATTCTCTAGTGTATCCTATGTCATTCATTGTTCACTGGTATATATCCATTTGATGATATATATCCATTTTATATTACATCTATTTTTTGTTATATATCCATTCAATATTACATCCATTCGTTGGTATTCTATTGATGAATAAACATGTTGTTATATCTTTTGTTATAAACATTCAATCCAATGGAGGTGTATATATGAAAGGATTGTGATGTCCTTCATTTATACAACATTTATTGTCTCTTCTTAAACCAGTACAATTATATTTTTTCCATCGTGTGACCCCACTCACGTTAACAAGTGAAAGTGACCCTCATTCCAATAGTTTACTTCACTATAGTGGTTCCAAAACTCTCTTGGTTCCAATTTAATTTTTTACTTGTGTGGTTTCACTATATTGTTTTGTCATTGTGATACCTTGAAATGTGTGAATACAAAAAAAAAAGGAAATTCCATCGTCTCGTATCCATTGTTGGCATGGTGTTGATCATCAAGGAGAATTATAGAGAATGATATAGGAAGATCAAGAGAACACTTATCTTCAATTATCTATGGAAAGGAATTTCCAGAGCACCAACATTCCCTCAGAGAAGTAAAATAATTGAAGAAGAAGCCTCAATATTAAATACAAAGAGTGGAAGACATCATAGAAATCTAGCCATTCCAACCACAGACAAAGAACGTGAAATATGCGAATACAAAGACCGAAATCTATATGAAATAATGTTTGTGACAATAAATGAGGAGGTGAGTCATCATATCGATTCTATTAGTGCTTCTTATGGCACCTAGAAGAGATTAAATGGATTGTGTGACACACATTATGAGCTTGAAGTCATACAACTAATGTTGAAGCTCTTCAACCTAGAGTTGAAGAATGACGACCCAATGGATTTGGATTCATAAATCACACCCATAATGCATGACATTGATGTCAATAGAGTGAATATTGATCCCCCTCTCATGACCTTCATTAAGGCCCTCTACCCTACATATTCTCACTACCTTGAATAGTTTTAATAAAGTGATCAAATGAAATCCATGACATTTGAAAATTTGGTGAAGAAAGTTGCATATCATGAAAAAGTCTTTGGAAAGAAGTAATCTCCTCTATCTGGAGAAGTTGTTTACTGTAATACCCCAAGGAAGAGCCCCAATTATATATATTTATGGTAAACATGTTTTTTAGGATAGTGAGCCAAGAAATTGTAAGCTGGTAAGATTATGTGCAAGTAGGCCAAAGAGCCTAGGTGTTAAAGTCTAGGAGCCTATTTTGTACATGTAATTATGCACCTTGTTAATATAAACACATCTCTCTGTGTAGACCGACCATGAAGAAAGACTGATGGGGTACTAAGATTCCACAAGGTTGGGCAAGGGAGGGAGCTAAGTATTTGGGCCTAGGGGCTAAGATACGGGCTTACCTCTAGAGGAATAATATTTTAATATTAATTCCTGAAGGGTAAGGTGGAAAATTGACCGAGTGTTGTCCTAAGTTCTTTGAAAAGGAACGTGTGCAAAAGGGAACACATGCAGCTCCAGGAAGGCAAGTGTTGACTTGGGCACATGTAGTAAACTGAAACGTTAGTTGTGTTGGGTGTTCGCGGGTCCTTCTTCCATCCTCCACCTGAGTCACTTTTCCATTCCCCATCATTTGTGAATTTTGTTTAGCTCCGTGATCAACCTCTGAATTGATTCCTTGTCACGCACCCTAAAACCAATGACAAAACCATCGACTTAGTCATGTCTCCTGTGAATTACGAGCACCCTATGAGTGTCTGAACTGTGTTGTGTCTTAGTGTGGAATGTTGTCATTTTTGGATGTCCATACCCAAATTCATGTTTTTGTTTTCACCGTGAGTTAACCAAATTGTTATTGTTTTTGTTGTTATCCTCACCTTCCAGGAATTGAGTTGAAGCTAGTTGAAGAAGTGGTTTTTTAGGCCTGTGGTAGAAGAGGAAGGTTGTCAAGCCTATGAGAAACTCTCTCTAGGTGAGAGTTTTTTGGGAAGTGATTTTCTCCCAAAGTGACTCTAGCACCAGCTACGGAGCTCTGAGAATTCTTAATCCGGCCTCTTGCTGAGACCCTGAGAGGGAGGTGAAGCAGTCGATGGACTATGTGACAGTGAAGTTGTATACTCCCAGGTGGAACATGCATGTTGGGAATGAGATTCTATGAGTAGTGGGTGTGAGAAGGCTCCTGGAGAGAATCCTTCTAGTTGGATTGTTTAGTTTCCTGTAACCTCAACCTAGTTTAGGAATCCCTTGCCCTAGGTGGAGCTTAGTCACAGCTCGGGGGTGACCCACTGTTGAGCATGATAAGTAGTGTGGTATATGGTTGGGAGGTTCGTGGAAGGTCTGCACGTAGTTGGTGGTGTTTCTCGAATTGAAAAGATAAGTTTCAATATGTTCTTAATTTATATGTTATGCATGTATGTGATGCTTGAATGTTATCATGTATTCCATTGCATGTGGATTTACTATTAATCTTGTTTGAATCTGTATGGTAGTAGTAATTCTATGATTATTTTGATTAAGTGTCTTAATTCGATTAAAATGCATAGATTATATAAGTGTATATTCCGCAGTGGTAGCATTACCCAATCTCTGTGTTGGTCGGGGATGCTACAATTTGGTATCAAAACTAAGTGAAGGCTCTGACTAGTGGCATTTCCCGACTTGTTGGTGCATGGGGATGTTACAAATTGGTATCATAGATTTTAAGGCTAATTTAAGGTTGTGTTGGTAGCATTACCCGATGGAGTTATAGGATGGGGGATGTTACAAATTGGTATTAGAGCATGGTTACAACACTAAGCCTGAATTGGCCATGTTAGAGGAATTTGAAGCAAGAGTTTTGAAAGGAGGTGTTGTCTAAATGGAGAAAACTCAAGTTCTGACCCAAGGTTTCAACATGGAGCCTGGATGGGCTGGGTAAATGGTCATTGGACTCAAGGTTCAAGTGGAATTTGTTTCTGGAGGACCAATTTCGAACCTCAGAACCTTCCTAAGTGCCAAGAAGTTACCTTGGTAATGTTACGAATCTCAAGAGGAGTAGCAGTGTCGTAAAACCATGACAAAAGTGGTATTGGGCCACAGAGTAATGTGAACCTTAGGATCTATTCAAGAGAAGGAGAATCCTTCACGACCATCAGATATGGTAATGTTGTGAGATAGTTAGCTGTGAATTCCTTTGGACTTCACGACTTCAGTGAAGTCTAATGCTAGAAACAAGAGAAGAGTCAAAGCCCAAAGCTCCAAAGTGGATCTACACAGTATATATGGAGAGGAGAGATAAACCATTGGATCGAGCCAATGTTGAAAGTTCAAACGCAATAGTGAAGGGTGAAATCTCCCAAAGAACCGAAGTAGTGAGTCATGAGGATGTCACTTGGATTGATGTGGATACATGGGTTGTGTGCCACGTTTATGTGGGTTCCGAACCCGTGGAAGATTGAAATTCCATATGGAACATGACGTGTGACACCCATCTAATTGGGCCACGACTCAGCCGCTAGTATTCCGCCACATGGAATTTCGTATGAGCATGGTTAGTAGGACCCAAGGTTACATAACATAGTGAAAGGTTGGAGGACCCACACTGGTATTGATCATGATACATACAGATCGACGGCCAAGAGGAATTGCGGGGACCCAATTTTCACAGAAGTTAATTATCCAAGGTGGTCCCACAATCCAAAACATAGTTTCACTAAGGGGTTATGTGTCAGCGTCATAAGAATTTTGGGATGAAAGGTGGGTTACTCCAAACCACCATTGCATGCACCCGCAATTGGAAAATGTTAAGTGATGTGATGTAATGATGTCACCAAAGGTGATTCTGAATATTCAGAGATTAACAGTTCAGATGTGTGAATGCGATATCCTCTGAAGCTCTGAAGTCCCGAAGACATGAATACCCATAACTCAGACACCTGAGGTTCCATAGTAAGTGTCATTCATCGGATGTTGAGTGGATGTGGACGGTTGATCCGCCCTACTTCGCGAGTTCGGTAATTTATAACTCAGAGGGTTTTCTATGTTGTGATTTTAAAACTTCTGAAATCAAAGGCCCAAGTAAGCACCTGGTGATATAACACATGGTCATGGCCCCTTATCACATGGTTTAGGGACTGAGATAGAGGGGCCAGTTCCTGAAAATTATTACAGAGTAGAGAAGAGCTCAGAAACAAAATTAAATCTGAACGCTTTCTTAAATCAGATTTGTTTGAATGCATAAACTGGTGAAGTAATGAATAAGTTTCAATTTTTTATCTTGTTTGAGTTTTCGAGTGAAAGAAATGCACATTGTCCGCAAAGAGTGCATGGACAGAGGTAAGCTAACCTTAGAGAATCTCAGGAGAGATATCGTTGAACCTTCATCAGCAGAGGTGCAAGGAGTGGATAGGAAGAACTCTGTGTTGACTTCACAGAGAGATAGAGAGACTGAGAACTTCGTAGGGCTCTGATGGATGGGCATCAAGTGAGTGCAAGTGTGCACAGAGAGAAATATTTGTCAATTTCAAGGAGAAGAGTATCAGAAGAATATACTCACGGAGTTTTTGAACACTCTGTAGAAAATGCTCAACAAGGTGTGCTTTGAGTAGAAGGTTTCCAAGAGGGCACAGAGTTTTCCTTTTAAAGGAAACAAAAGGGTCGAGACCCTTAGAAGACTTAGTAAATTTAAAATATGAGAAGAGATAATGCAAGGAGTGTGTGGGAGACATACTTATTCTAAGTCCTAAAGCTCCAAAGAGATAACGCTTACAAGAGAGAAGACAAGATCGAGGAGGAAGACTCATAGGATAAAGGTCACAGGTCAAAGCCTTTGAACACTCAAAAAATATTCTAAGGCTGAATAAGTCAAAATCTCAGGAGGAGGAGTGACAACACCCGTCAGATTGGTTGTGGGGAGGAGCTTGGACGGTTAGATCAACATCCAATAGAACAAAGGAAGCGCAGAGGAGAAGAAAAGATCCCATCTGTTAGGTTTGAGTCTGAAGGGCCAGTAACTATTAGATACTAAGGTAAGTGCACAGGAGGTAAGGCAGCCTGTGTATAATTTTTGGGGGTTCAATCACAAGCTCGAAGAGTCAAATTGACTCAAAAGATTGAAAGATCCTTTGACCGGGAGGTCAGAATACCCCACTGAGATAGGGGCACTATGTCGAAAGTGCTTAGGGAAGAAATAGTCATGCATAGTGATCACAGTGAGAGCACAAGAATATTAAGGAATCTAGGAAGAAATGTAGACTTCTGGGATGGACAAGGAGAGTTTTTATAGGGAGAAAGAAGTTTTTCCAATTTATGTGGCAGTAAGTCTATTGTAGTTTCTTGGGTCAACCAGAGGAAAGAATGCTTGCATGTTTGCAAGTGTTATTGGTGATGTTGTTGAATAAGGAGGGAAGTAACAAAGAGATGAAGTGTTGGTTATAAGTTTGATAAAAGAAGCATGAAATCTTCTACTTCCATTAGACTTTCAGGTAGTATAAAATTTACTAATGACAGTCATGCAGGTATGATTTTTTATTACTCTTTTTCCATAATTGCTGAAAGGAAATTTAGGTAAGAATTTCCTCATCTAGAGTTATTTTATAAATCACATGATTATATTATTGAATCCTTACCACTGTATGTGATAAAGGATGGAGGCATGTATTAATTCAAATATTTTTAGCTTCTGAATGCACACATTGACATAGTAGAATGTCATGTTAATTTGGTTGTGGGGTAGCAACCAAATATTTAAAAGATAATAACTTGTTGTAGGAATGAATGCCAGTAAGCAAGTCATGTATGAGAATAGGACTTGGTTGGATATGACAAGGTACAAATATAGAAAGGTTATGATCCACACAGATACTAAGAGATTCCTACTGTTAAATAAAACTTGGGTTGCAACCTTTTTCTTAACACTAATGAACACCACAAAATTATATTATTGGTGTAGTGTTCGGGTCGAAAAGGAAGGAATCCAATTAGGGAAGACAATAGGAAGTGTGTGGAGAATGTGTCAACACATTGGATAGAATTCCAACTTATGGATGGTAAGATACATGACTGAGATAAAGAGCATTATGTAATCCAATGCAAGGTGCATTGATTAATTATGTATTGAGAATTGCACTCATGCATAATAAGTGTCGTAATTGTATACTAAAGGCAATGGCTGAATGAGTTTTTTGTAAGTACATGAATATATATTATTGCATGGAAATAATTGTTACTAACAACTAAAATGTTGTTAACTCGTGAAGTTGAGGAGATTTCAGGGAAGCATTAGACATTGCAATAGGAAAGTTGCAAGTCAAGTAGTCACATGAGAATTGACTATAAGAAATTTTCTTGTTTAGAAAAAGAACTAATGAACTTACAAATATTATTGTGAACATGCATATGCATAGAATGGCGAGTCATTCTATTTTATTAAATTTTTTGGTAATTCTAATTTAATTGCTAGGTGCAGGAAATTCTAAGATCACTGCATAAGATTTTGTACATAT
The DNA here is from genome assembly GCA_009831015.1 of Picea engelmannii. Lineage (NCBI taxonomy): Eukaryota > Viridiplantae > Streptophyta > Pinopsida > Pinales > Pinaceae > Picea > Picea engelmannii. The sequence continues at coordinate 100,247 of ML789249.1, forward strand.
TGAAATTGAATTATGATGTACAGGAAATATTGAAAATTGCTGACAGTATGCAAGATGAAGCCTCGTAGGAAAATTGTATGCAGTTTGGTTCTTGTGGAAAAAACACAAGGAAGGTTGCATTCATAATATGGAAACAACCAAGATGAATTCTAAAATAGAATTTCATGTTTTGGGGAAAAAGTTGAATTCCCTTCTAAACTAGCTGGAGTTCCTAAATGAATTATTTTATGTTTTCTCATGATAACTGCATGTGGGTGATGCAAATGAGATAATGTTTATTAAATTTAGAATGTTGAATACAAAGAGTAGCTCGGGGAAGATGTTGATTGGAGACCTCTGAGGGTAGTTGGAACTCCTTGAGCCATGGTGCTCTAAGACTTCCATTATGGCCTGTTGCTAAAGCCCAAGAAAAGGGAGGTGTAACAATTGATGGACAGTGTGACAATGAAGGTGCACACTCTTGGGGTGGGACATGCATGTGGGGAAGAGAGATTGCTGGTTGGAATGTTGTTGGGGTTTGTTACCTTGTCCTAGACTATGTTGATATGGAATTCTTCTCAATCAAAAGATAAGTATCAATTCTCTACTCATTCTATGCTATGTATCTCGTAATTTGTATATAGGTTATAATGTTAATAGAATTTACTGCATATATATTGCATGTATATTATAATGGTTCTTTCGAATGAATATGTGTACCAGTAGAGTGTTTACGTCTATGGAGGCATAGCATTGATGGGAGTTTATCAATGGATGGAATATCGTGGATCAACAACCATTCAGTGCTCTCAATGAGGTTTAATTGAAGCATGTAACAAGGAACAATAAGCTGAATGCCTTCATGAAGAAACCCTATGGAATAGAGCAATTGAGTTTCAACTGCAGTATGGATACCAAAATTGGTGCTTGAAAGTAAAGCTGGATAATGGGCTTCCAATAGCTAAATCTTGGAGCTTTTGAAGAATTTTTGAATTATATATGTGTAAGTAAGTTGCACTGAGGATAGTGAAAAAATAAGGGGAGGGAATTGTAATACCCCAAGGATGAGCCCCAATTATATCTATGTATTGTAAACATGTTTTGTAGGTTGGTGAGCCGAGAAATTGTAAGTTGGTAAGCTTATGTTAAAGTAGGCCAGAGAGCCTAGGTTTTGAGGGCGAGGAGCCTATTTTGTACATGTAATTATGAACTTTATTAATATAAAAACATCACTACGTGTAGACCGACCATGAAGAAAGAGTGATGGGGGAATAATCTTCCAAAAGATTGGGTAAGGGAGGGGGCTAAGTATTTGGTCCTAAGGGATAAGCTAGGGGGCTTTCCTATAGAGGAATAATATTTTAATATTAATGCCTGAAGGCTAAGGTGGACAATTGACCAAGTGTTTTCCTAGGTTCTTTGAAAAGGAACATGTGCAAAAGGGAACACATGTAGCTCCAGGAAGACAAGTGTCGACCTAGGAACATGCAGTTAAAGATGAAGCATCAGTTGTTTTGAGGGTTCACGGGTCATTCTTCCATCCTCCACCTAAGTTTCTTTTCCATTCCCCATCCTTCATGAATTCCGTTTAGCTCCATGATTGAACTCTATGTTGATTCTTTGTCACGCACCCTAAAACCAATGACAAACCCGTGGACTGATCCATGTCTCCTATGATGTCTGAGCACCCTGTAAACATTCAAACCATGTTATGTCTTAGTGTGGACTATTGTCATTTTTGGATGTCCATACCCAAATTCTTGTTGTTGTTGTCACCATGAGTTAACCGAATTACTATTGTTGTTGTTGTTATCCTCACCTTGCGAGAATTGAGTTGAAGATGGTTGAAGAAGCGGGTTGTCAGGACTGTGGTAGAAGGGGAGGGTTGTCAGGCCTATGAGAATCTCTCTCATAGTGAGAGAGTTTGTTGGGAAGTGGTTTTCTCCCAGAGAGAGTCCAGGACCAGCTACGAAGCTCTGAGAATTCTTGACTCGGCCTATTGCCGAGACCCTGAGAGGGAGGTGAAGCAACTAATGGAATATGTGACAGTGAAGGTGTATACTCCTGGGTGGAACAAACATGTGGGGAATGAGCATCCGTGAGTATTGGGCGTAAGAAGACTCTTGGAGAGAATCCTTCCAATTGCACTGTGCAGTTTTTTGTAACCTCAGGCTAGTTTAGGAATCCCTTTCCCTGGGTGGATCTTAGTCCCAGCTCGGGGCTGACCCACTACTGAGCGTGATGAGCAGTGTGGTCTATGGATGGGAGGTTTGTTGAAGGTTTTCATGTAGTTGGTGGATTTACTCTAATTGAAAAGATAAGTATCATTATGTGCTTAATTTATATGTTATGCATGTTTGTGATGCTTGAATGTTATCATGTATTCCGTTACATGTGGATTTACTGTTAATATTATTTGAATATGTATGGTATAATTAATTATGTAATTATTGTGAGTAAGTGTTTTAATTCGATTAAAATGCATATATTATATAAGTGTATATTCTGAAGTGGTAGCATTACCCAATCTCTGTGTTGGCCAGGGATGCTACAGATTTGTATTAGAACTAAGTGAAGGGTCTGAGTAGTGGCATTCCTAGCCTGTTTGTGGATGGCGATGTTACAAATTGGTATCAGAGATTTAAAGGATAAATTAAGGTTGTTTTGGTACCATTACCCAGTGGATTTTTAGGACGGGGGATGTTACATTTACCCTTCTCAGAAAGACAAGAGTAAACCACATGATTCTTTGAGAGGAGAAAGTAGAAGAAGAGGACGTGAATGTGGAAGAACGAGTTTCAGAGGCAAGCGGAAGACAGAAACAAGGTTATATTTCCAATATTCATTGTACTTGTTTCACAAGGAATGGGATACATGAAGCAGATGACTACAGATTTCCATCGGATAAGATCAAATAATATAGACAAAATAAGAACGAGGACGCATGTAAACTTTAAGAACCACCAAAAGGTAATCCACATGAATCTTCCCATTACATTGTTTCTCACTACAATATAGGAGTAACAAAATATTTATTCGACACTGCATATAGTCCTTGGAAATATGTTTGGCTTCTTGAAACAAGTGCAACCTCTCACATGGAATTCAAAATATATTTTCCTAAGACTTCAATGACAATATAGATGGCATAGGGTATTCCATAGACAAGTCCATCTTCAAACCCTTAGGAATGGGAACCATGAGGATTAAGTTGCCTGGACTCCTAGAATTTCTTCTGCACAATGTACTCTATATTCCTAAGAAACCAAGAAGCTTGTTGTCCATTTTCCACATTAGAGAAAAATTCCACTTTGTTCACATGATTGGTGGGAAAGTTTAAATGTGAAAGGATTCTGATAACATGCTTGTTATGAATGGAATGGAAGATGGAAGACTATTGAAGTTGAATAATACACCTTCCCATACACACAATGTTGCATACCTCTCTGATAACAGTGAAGGTATAATGCCATCTAGTCTTTTGTGGCATGTTATATTTGGTCATATCAATTATGACAGTATTTTCTTATTGAGAAAAAATCATGTTTCTGGTCTACTTACTGTTCCTAGAAAACTGAAATAGTGTGATGCTTGTATTGTTGGAAATCATAACAAACAAACATCCCATGATTCTACTTACTTAGCATGTAGAAAAATTTTACTGATTCATTTTGATTTTCACGGCCCTATGAATTTTATTTTGCAAATGGAAATAAATATATAATTTCTTTTATTGATGATTACACCGGGATGTGTTGGGTGTACCTACTAAAAGATAAATCACAAGATTCTGAAACTTTTAAAATTTTTCATGTATGGATTCAAAATGAAGCTCAGTATCGTATTGGATCTCTTAGCATTGATAATGGAAGAGAATATACATCTAATGAATTTGAAATTTACCTTCTCCAACATGGGATCAAACAAAAGTTCCATAAAATCCTCAACAAAACAATATAGCTAAATGAATGAACATGACACTCCTAAATATGGTTTGTTCCATGATATTTTTCAAGAATATTAAATGGATGTTTTGGGATGATGCAATTCAATGTGAAGATTATGTAAAAACCAAGTTTCCATATCATTCTATAAAAAAAAAAGACTCCATATGAAATGTGGTATGGACACATTCCTTTGGTCAGGCATCTTAGGGTCTTTGGTTCCACCTTTTATGCCTTTATTCCTAAGGAGAAAAGAAGAAAGATTTATGCAAGGAGTTTGAAGTGAATATTCTTGGGGTACTCAAATGCCACCAAGGGGTATCATATTTATGATGAGATAAACAATAAGTTCATCCTTTCTAGCGATGTAATATTTCTTGAATCCACCAAGAAAGATGACATTGTTGAGAGATAGCATGATCATCTTGACAGATTCACTTGTGTGAGGATATATCATGAATTTGATGATGAGATTCCACATATTGAAGGGGAGATCGCTATGTTGGGACAATCTCTGGAATCTCCTTATCAAGCACCATCTTCCCCTCATCAAGAAGTTCCTACCACTTCATTATAACTTGAAGTTCAATTGGATGATGTGATTGAGAAGAATAAAAATATGAGGCTTGATAAGAACTCAACACCATCTCAGTCATTCGAGAAACTTGTACCATCTCAAAATGGTCCACCAAAATGGCTCACTAAAACACTTGAAAGTGTTCATCCCGATGAGGTTGGAAAGACAGGAACCATAATGTACTTAAAAAAAGATGGAAGTAATATAGATAATTCAAACACAAGTGATGTAGATGACATGGATGTTTCATATGATTGTGAGTTGAATTTATCTACTAATATTGAACTGAATTCATTTAAAGAATCCACTTCTCATGATGAATGGAAATAATCCATGCGAAAGGAATATGATACTCTGATCAAGAATGGGACATGGAAGTTAGTGAACCCTCCATATGGAACCAAACTGATTGGTTGCATGTGGGTATTCAAGAACAAGTATAGATCACATGGCTCACTTGAAAAGAACAAATCAAGGCTTGTGACAAAAGAATTATCATAGAAAGAAGGTATTGATTATGGGGATACTTTTTCCCCCACAACAAAATGGGATACCATCTGCATTCTATTTTACATGGAAGCACACAATGGATGTCAAGAATTCCTTCTTGAATGGATACTTGAAAGAGAATGTGTTCATGTCTCAAGAAAAATGATTTTTTTTGAAGGGAGAAGAACATAAGGTATGAAAGACCATAAAATCATTATATGGTTTGAAACAAGAACCACGAGCATGGTTTGAAAAATTAGCCAGGCATCTTCTGAAATTAAATTTCAAACATTTCAATCTTGAAGATGCAAGTTTGTTTGTCAAGAAAGTTGGAAACATTATTGTGTACCTTGTAGTATATGTAGATGGTCTATTCATAACTAGAAACAATGAGAACTACATTGCATTCATAAATAAAGAGTTGAATAAATTCTTTGAGATGACATATTTGGGACATCTTCAGTACTATTTGAGAATTAAGGTGATACGAAATCCAAAGTACATATTCATATCCCAGAAGAAGTACACTGGAGAAGTGTTAAACAAGTTTTTCATGATTGAGTGCAATATTGCTTCTACTCCATTGGATAAGAATTTGAAACTCACATCAAAATAAGGGAATGAATCTGAGTATGCAACAAAGTATAAAGAACTTGTGGGAAGTCTTATATCTCTTACTACCACCAAAACAAACATGTCAATTATTGTTGGGATTCTTTTGAGGTTCATGCAAAATCCTTGTGAAGGACATTGGTCTACGACAAAAAGAGTTCTGAAATACTTGAAAGGAAATCGATATTTTTGACTAAGGTACTCTAAGGTGGATGACTTAAACTAGATCAGATATTTCGATTCAGACTTTGATGGGGATAAGGAAAATGGATTATCAACTTCAAGCTATCTCATGAGTATTGGACCAACAATTGTCTCATGGAGATCATGAAAACAAGCAGTTCCAGGATATTCCATAACAAAGGAAAGATATGTGGCAGTTGTAGAAGAGACAAAGGATATTGTGTGGCTTGGGAAAATAATTGAATATTTGTAGGAGAAACAAGTGAATTCTACTAATCATCTAGTTGAAAATACTTTTGCAATCAAGTTGTCCAAGAATCCCATATTCCATGATCGAACCAAGAACATCAACACGAATTATGACGTAATTCGATATCATGTAGAGGGAAATACTATTCTCTTAAACCTAGTAGGTTCTTTCAACGAAGTGAGTGCATGCTTCGCGAAAACCCACTGAAATGGCCCATTTCGTACATTTGATCACCACCTGAATAACCCCAATAGGTAAGATTTTACCCTGAGTAGAGCCAACAAGGTAGCGAAATTCCTTATCGCAGCATGACCAATGCCCAGTTCTCAGCGAGCAGAGCTAAGTTTATCTAAGGTCTAGATTTGGGGTCTCTAAAGCTAGCAGGAAGTTCTTTCATAGTTGGATTGGACTAATCAGAATTTCAGAGCACTGAACCATCTAAAAGTAAGGATTGCTTGCTTGATGGTAGGAGGGCTGAGAAATGATAAAATTACAAACATCTTCACCAAAATACTTGGAAGAGAAAAATTAGAGAATTTAAGATTGATGCTTGTACTCACACACCCCCCTTCAAATTAAGGGGGGGGATGTTGGACATGTAATCCTTTTTGGTTGTGTTACATGTAATAGTAATGTACATATCAAGTGTCATAGGTTATAAGAAGAGTCATACATTGGAGAACACCAATGGTTGCATCTTTTTGTATTTATTAAGCTTCATGCTAATGGAATAATCATCTCATGGAGTTATCATTCCTAACTAATGCTTGGATTGAAAATAACTATACATTTTATCTAAAAATATGTGGTTTTTTATTTTTATAAAGAGAGTGAGTTGGAATAATTCTCTTGCCTAGAGTATACAATGCCCCACGTAGTTCACAGAAGGAGGGGTTAGTTGCTTCCTTTCACTTGTAGTTTTTGGCTCTTAAAGATAACTTGATGGAAGAATGGTATATGTCCAAAGGAACAAGTCCAAGTCTCCCCCGAGGGAATTTCATTGAGATTACACAAGTAGAATGGTATTCCTACAAGGGTTGAGCTAATCATTTTTCAAACTAGTTAATAATAAATATGAAATTGAATAGAAAAATGGTCTCTATTTTTATAATAAGGAGAAAAATATTGATGGGTTCCTTAGGAGGATTCATTGGCTTCCACAAGGTAAAATCACATCTTGCATTCACAATCATGTCTCATGGTTGAAAAAAATAAAAAATACACACACACTATGTGTGTGTGTGTGTATTTTCTATAGAAAATCAAAGTTTTGACGTAGTGGGATGAATCCCTATTTTTTTCTTTATTGTTTTGTGACATGTTTTTATGAAATTTTTTAGATTATGTTTGAACCCTTTTGGAGGTAGTGAGATGAAAATGAAAATTTAGCACAAAAATATACAAATTTAATGGTGTAGTTCACCCTCCGTACTAAATTTAACGTGAACCATAGTGAGTATGATGGAAGGGAAAACCAACAATCAACCATTCATTGAGTTACACACCTTTAG
>ML789249.1:107891-136920 GCA_009831015.1 Picea engelmannii
TGCAGTATGGATACCAAAATTGGTGCTTGAAAGTAAAGCTGGATAATGGGCTTCCAATAGCTAAATCTTGGAGCTTTTGAAGAATTTTTGAATTATATATGTGTAAGTAAGTTGCACTGAGGATAGTGAAAAAATAAGGGGAGGGAATTGTAATACCCCAAGGATGAGCCCCAATTATATCTATGTATTGTAAACATGTTTTGTAGGTTGGTGAGCCGAGAAATTGTAAGTTGGTAAGCTTATGTTAAAGTAGGCCAGAGAGCCTAGGTTTTGAGGGCGAGGAGCCTATTTTGTACATGTAATTATGAACTTTATTAATATAAAAACATCACTACGTGTAGACCGACCATGAAGAAAGAGTGATGGGGGAATAATCTTCCAAAAGATTGGGTAAGGGAGGGGGCTAAGTATTTGGTCCTAAGGGATAAGCTAGGGGGCTTTCCTATAGAGGAATAATATTTTAATATTAATGCCTGAAGGCTAAGGTGGACAATTGACCAAGTGTTTTCCTAGGTTCTTTGAAAAGGAACATGTGCAAAAGGGAACACATGTAGCTCCAGGAAGACAAGTGTCGACCTAGGAACATGCAGTTAAAGATGAAGCATCAGTTGTTTTGAGGGTTCACGGGTCATTCTTCCATCCTCCACCTAAGTTTCTTTTCCATTCCCCATCCTTCATGAATTCCGTTTAGCTCCATGATTGAACTCTATGTTGATTCTTTGTCACGCACCCTAAAACCAATGACAAACCCGTGGACTGATCCATGTCTCCTATGATGTCTGAGCACCCTGTAAACATTCAAACCATGTTATGTCTTAGTGTGGACTATTGTCATTTTTGGATGTCCATACCCAAATTCTTGTTGTTGTTGTCACCATGAGTTAACCGAATTACTATTGTTGTTGTTGTTATCCTCACCTTGCGAGAATTGAGTTGAAGATGGTTGAAGAAGCGGGTTGTCAGGACTGTGGTAGAAGGGGAGGGTTGTCAGGCCTATGAGAATCTCTCTCATAGTGAGAGAGTTTGTTGGGAAGTGGTTTTCTCCCAGAGAGAGTCCAGGACCAGCTACGAAGCTCTGAGAATTCTTGACTCGGCCTATTGCCGAGACCCTGAGAGGGAGGTGAAGCAACTAATGGAATATGTGACAGTGAAGGTGTATACTCCTGGGTGGAACAAACATGTGGGGAATGAGCATCCGTGAGTATTGGGCGTAAGAAGACTCTTGGAGAGAATCCTTCCAATTGCACTGTGCAGTTTTTTGTAACCTCAGGCTAGTTTAGGAATCCCTTTCCCTGGGTGGATCTTAGTCCCAGCTCGGGGCTGACCCACTACTGAGCGTGATGAGCAGTGTGGTCTATGGATGGGAGGTTTGTTGAAGGTTTTCATGTAGTTGGTGGATTTACTCTAATTGAAAAGATAAGTATCATTATGTGCTTAATTTATATGTTATGCATGTTTGTGATGCTTGAATGTTATCATGTATTCCGTTACATGTGGATTTACTGTTAATATTATTTGAATATGTATGGTATAATTAATTATGTAATTATTGTGAGTAAGTGTTTTAATTCGATTAAAATGCATATATTATATAAGTGTATATTCTGAAGTGGTAGCATTACCCAATCTCTGTGTTGGCCAGGGATGCTACAGATTTGTATTAGAACTAAGTGAAGGGTCTGAGTAGTGGCATTCCTAGCCTGTTTGTGGATGGCGATGTTACAAATTGGTATCAGAGATTTAAAGGATAAATTAAGGTTGTTTTGGTACCATTACCCAGTGGATTTTTAGGACGGGGGATGTTACATTTACCCTTCTCAGAAAGACAAGAGTAAACCACATGATTCTTTGAGAGGAGAAAGTAGAAGAAGAGGACGTGAATGTGGAAGAACGAGTTTCAGAGGCAAGCGGAAGACAGAAACAAGGTTATATTTCCAATATTCATTGTACTTGTTTCACAAGGAATGGGATACATGAAGCAGATGACTACAGATTTCCATCGGATAAGATCAAATAATATAGACAAAATAAGAACGAGGACGCATGTAAACTTTAAGAACCACCAAAAGGTAATCCACATGAATCTTCCCATTACATTGTTTCTCACTACAATATAGGAGTAACAAAATATTTATTCGACACTGCATATAGTCCTTGGAAATATGTTTGGCTTCTTGAAACAAGTGCAACCTCTCACATGGAATTCAAAATATATTTTCCTAAGACTTCAATGACAATATAGATGGCATAGGGTATTCCATAGACAAGTCCATCTTCAAACCCTTAGGAATGGGAACCATGAGGATTAAGTTGCCTGGACTCCTAGAATTTCTTCTGCACAATGTACTCTATATTCCTAAGAAACCAAGAAGCTTGTTGTCCATTTTCCACATTAGAGAAAAATTCCACTTTGTTCACATGATTGGTGGGAAAGTTTAAATGTGAAAGGATTCTGATAACATGCTTGTTATGAATGGAATGGAAGATGGAAGACTATTGAAGTTGAATAATACACCTTCCCATACACACAATGTTGCATACCTCTCTGATAACAGTGAAGGTATAATGCCATCTAGTCTTTTGTGGCATGTTATATTTGGTCATATCAATTATGACAGTATTTTCTTATTGAGAAAAAATCATGTTTCTGGTCTACTTACTGTTCCTAGAAAACTGAAATAGTGTGATGCTTGTATTGTTGGAAATCATAACAAACAAACATCCCATGATTCTACTTACTTAGCATGTAGAAAAATTTTACTGATTCATTTTGATTTTCACGGCCCTATGAATTTTATTTTGCAAATGGAAATAAATATATAATTTCTTTTATTGATGATTACACCGGGATGTGTTGGGTGTACCTACTAAAAGATAAATCACAAGATTCTGAAACTTTTAAAATTTTTCATGTATGGATTCAAAATGAAGCTCAGTATCGTATTGGATCTCTTAGCATTGATAATGGAAGAGAATATACATCTAATGAATTTGAAATTTACCTTCTCCAACATGGGATCAAACAAAAGTTCCATAAAATCCTCAACAAAACAATATAGCTAAATGAATGAACATGACACTCCTAAATATGGTTTGTTCCATGATATTTTTCAAGAATATTAAATGGATGTTTTGGGATGATGCAATTCAATGTGAAGATTATGTAAAAACCAAGTTTCCATATCATTCTATAAAAAAAAAAGACTCCATATGAAATGTGGTATGGACACATTCCTTTGGTCAGGCATCTTAGGGTCTTTGGTTCCACCTTTTATGCCTTTATTCCTAAGGAGAAAAGAAGAAAGATTTATGCAAGGAGTTTGAAGTGAATATTCTTGGGGTACTCAAATGCCACCAAGGGGTATCATATTTATGATGAGATAAACAATAAGTTCATCCTTTCTAGCGATGTAATATTTCTTGAATCCACCAAGAAAGATGACATTGTTGAGAGATAGCATGATCATCTTGACAGATTCACTTGTGTGAGGATATATCATGAATTTGATGATGAGATTCCACATATTGAAGGGGAGATCGCTATGTTGGGACAATCTCTGGAATCTCCTTATCAAGCACCATCTTCCCCTCATCAAGAAGTTCCTACCACTTCATTATAACTTGAAGTTCAATTGGATGATGTGATTGAGAAGAATAAAAATATGAGGCTTGATAAGAACTCAACACCATCTCAGTCATTCGAGAAACTTGTACCATCTCAAAATGGTCCACCAAAATGGCTCACTAAAACACTTGAAAGTGTTCATCCCGATGAGGTTGGAAAGACAGGAACCATAATGTACTTAAAAAAAGATGGAAGTAATATAGATAATTCAAACACAAGTGATGTAGATGACATGGATGTTTCATATGATTGTGAGTTGAATTTATCTACTAATATTGAACTGAATTCATTTAAAGAATCCACTTCTCATGATGAATGGAAATAATCCATGCGAAAGGAATATGATACTCTGATCAAGAATGGGACATGGAAGTTAGTGAACCCTCCATATGGAACCAAACTGATTGGTTGCATGTGGGTATTCAAGAACAAGTATAGATCACATGGCTCACTTGAAAAGAACAAATCAAGGCTTGTGACAAAAGAATTATCATAGAAAGAAGGTATTGATTATGGGGATACTTTTTCCCCCACAACAAAATGGGATACCATCTGCATTCTATTTTACATGGAAGCACACAATGGATGTCAAGAATTCCTTCTTGAATGGATACTTGAAAGAGAATGTGTTCATGTCTCAAGAAAAATGATTTTTTTTGAAGGGAGAAGAACATAAGGTATGAAAGACCATAAAATCATTATATGGTTTGAAACAAGAACCACGAGCATGGTTTGAAAAATTAGCCAGGCATCTTCTGAAATTAAATTTCAAACATTTCAATCTTGAAGATGCAAGTTTGTTTGTCAAGAAAGTTGGAAACATTATTGTGTACCTTGTAGTATATGTAGATGGTCTATTCATAACTAGAAACAATGAGAACTACATTGCATTCATAAATAAAGAGTTGAATAAATTCTTTGAGATGACATATTTGGGACATCTTCAGTACTATTTGAGAATTAAGGTGATACGAAATCCAAAGTACATATTCATATCCCAGAAGAAGTACACTGGAGAAGTGTTAAACAAGTTTTTCATGATTGAGTGCAATATTGCTTCTACTCCATTGGATAAGAATTTGAAACTCACATCAAAATAAGGGAATGAATCTGAGTATGCAACAAAGTATAAAGAACTTGTGGGAAGTCTTATATCTCTTACTACCACCAAAACAAACATGTCAATTATTGTTGGGATTCTTTTGAGGTTCATGCAAAATCCTTGTGAAGGACATTGGTCTACGACAAAAAGAGTTCTGAAATACTTGAAAGGAAATCGATATTTTTGACTAAGGTACTCTAAGGTGGATGACTTAAACTAGATCAGATATTTCGATTCAGACTTTGATGGGGATAAGGAAAATGGATTATCAACTTCAAGCTATCTCATGAGTATTGGACCAACAATTGTCTCATGGAGATCATGAAAACAAGCAGTTCCAGGATATTCCATAACAAAGGAAAGATATGTGGCAGTTGTAGAAGAGACAAAGGATATTGTGTGGCTTGGGAAAATAATTGAATATTTGTAGGAGAAACAAGTGAATTCTACTAATCATCTAGTTGAAAATACTTTTGCAATCAAGTTGTCCAAGAATCCCATATTCCATGATCGAACCAAGAACATCAACACGAATTATGACGTAATTCGATATCATGTAGAGGGAAATACTATTCTCTTAAACCTAGTAGGTTCTTTCAACGAAGTGAGTGCATGCTTCGCGAAAACCCACTGAAATGGCCCATTTCGTACATTTGATCACCACCTGAATAACCCCAATAGGTAAGATTTTACCCTGAGTAGAGCCAACAAGGTAGCGAAATTCCTTATCGCAGCATGACCAATGCCCAGTTCTCAGCGAGCAGAGCTAAGTTTATCTAAGGTCTAGATTTGGGGTCTCTAAAGCTAGCAGGAAGTTCTTTCATAGTTGGATTGGACTAATCAGAATTTCAGAGCACTGAACCATCTAAAAGTAAGGATTGCTTGCTTGATGGTAGGAGGGCTGAGAAATGATAAAATTACAAACATCTTCACCAAAATACTTGGAAGAGAAAAATTAGAGAATTTAAGATTGATGCTTGTACTCACACACCCCCCTTCAAATTAAGGGGGGGGATGTTGGACATGTAATCCTTTTTGGTTGTGTTACATGTAATAGTAATGTACATATCAAGTGTCATAGGTTATAAGAAGAGTCATACATTGGAGAACACCAATGGTTGCATCTTTTTGTATTTATTAAGCTTCATGCTAATGGAATAATCATCTCATGGAGTTATCATTCCTAACTAATGCTTGGATTGAAAATAACTATACATTTTATCTAAAAATATGTGGTTTTTTATTTTTATAAAGAGAGTGAGTTGGAATAATTCTCTTGCCTAGAGTATACAATGCCCCACGTAGTTCACAGAAGGAGGGGTTAGTTGCTTCCTTTCACTTGTAGTTTTTGGCTCTTAAAGATAACTTGATGGAAGAATGGTATATGTCCAAAGGAACAAGTCCAAGTCTCCCCCGAGGGAATTTCATTGAGATTACACAAGTAGAATGGTATTCCTACAAGGGTTGAGCTAATCATTTTTCAAACTAGTTAATAATAAATATGAAATTGAATAGAAAAATGGTCTCTATTTTTATAATAAGGAGAAAAATATTGATGGGTTCCTTAGGAGGATTCATTGGCTTCCACAAGGTAAAATCACATCTTGCATTCACAATCATGTCTCATGGTTGAAAAAAATAAAAAATACACACACACTATGTGTGTGTGTGTGTATTTTCTATAGAAAATCAAAGTTTTGACGTAGTGGGATGAATCCCTATTTTTTTCTTTATTGTTTTGTGACATGTTTTTATGAAATTTTTTAGATTATGTTTGAACCCTTTTGGAGGTAGTGAGATGAAAATGAAAATTTAGCACAAAAATATACAAATTTAATGGTGTAGTTCACCCTCCGTACTAAATTTAACGTGAACCATAGTGAGTATGATGGAAGGGAAAACCAACAATCAACCATTCATTGAGTTACACACCTTTAGCCTTTAACTTGGGTATTGAAACACTAGTGATGTTTAAATAATGAAAAATGAAAGGAAACTATATTACACAACCCAAAGGAATGGGGTTGAAGTTATTGGTTATCTACATAGTCACCATGTGTAAAGACAACTTCAATTTATTCCTTGCTTAATGGGCCAAAAACATTGAAAAGTTGAAAATAAAACTTTCAATGGTACATGTCAATGAAACCAATAATAAGAATAAAAAGGGACCAAGGTATTAATTGAGTGGTGTTGGGCACAAGAAATTCCACGTTGGGGTTCGTGCTAGATATGAATGGAAAGTTTTCCTGTGCAATTGTAGGTATAAATGGAAAGGTTGTAGATATGAAACAAACCTTCACTACCTTTTTTGAGAGAAAGAACTAGTTGTAGATAAGGAAGATGTAGGACAAAATATGTGAAATAAGAGTCACAAAGAACCATAGAACCATCGTTGTTGTAATATCCCTAATCCAAATCCAATTCTAAATGAAATTTTAAATGTACATTTAGGAAGGTGAGTCATTGGCGCCAAGTGTTGGTTACGTGTTGTGCACACATGAAATTGTAAATGTACATTTATGATAGTGAGTCGTTCGTACCAAGTTTTGGTTTATTTTTTTGTGCACCTGAGTAGTGTGTGAGGATATTTTTCGAAGAAATAGTGGACACATTCCACAGTGTTGCATATACCTGAGTAAGTTCATGTGGATTGCGCATAAAGGGAAGGGTGTGCACATTGCATAGTTTTACGTGCACTTGAGTAAGTGCATGAGGATTACCTTGAAGTGCACATTGGATCAATTTATATATATACATATGTGTATATACACATATACATATACATATACATATATGTATATGTATATGAGGCCAAAAAGACTATGTTGTTATTGGGTTGGTGAGCCATGATGCAAAAAGGCCAGTGCACCTATCTATGTAAAATGCAATTACACTCAAATTATTAATAAAATCACATTGCTACGAGTATAACAATCAAACGAAAAGAGATGGGGGGATAAACTCCACTGAAAAGGGAAAACATGATACTTAAGTCCAAAGGAATATTTTATTAATATTTCCAAAAAGTATAATTATGGATATTTATTTATCCTAAGTTCTCGAGGGAGGGAGAAACTCACCAACTGGTTAAAGATAATTTTGAAGGTGAGAAGTTTCCAGTTATGACCATTCAAATATATGGTCAAACCTTAGTGTATTTGGGGGATATTCATTCATTTTTCATGGGTTGGAGGGGCCAGACCATATGAACGAGAGGGACAACAATTACCTTATCGATAGAGAACATATTAGAAATTGGTTTTCCATATTGTAACCATATTAATTGTTGTGAAAGAGGTGGGTTTTCAATCTCATGAGCATTCTCTCCAGGTGAGAGATTTGTTGTTGAAGAGGTAGGTTGTCAGTCCCGTGAGAATACTCTCAAGGTGAGAGATTTGTTGTCAAAGAGGTGATTTTTCAAGATGGTAAACATTGTCTCTAGGTGAGAGATTTGCTAGGCATTATTCCCTAGTGTGGTGAGAATTAGTTACAGGCTCTTAGACTTCTTGTTTGTTTTGTTGTTGAATCCTTAGAATGGAAATGGGATAGCCGAGGGACTATTGAGCGAAGAATGGGTACACTTCTTGGGATGGGACAAACATGTGGGGAAGGAAAGATTGTCAGCTAGTTGTAGTAGTTGGGCACCTTGGACTAAAAAAAATTGTTGTTTATCAAACCTTATCCTAGCATTAGGAATCCTTTTTCCATGGTGAAGTTTAAGCCCTAACTCACGGGTGACATGTTGCTGAAATTTTAAGAGCAATAGAGTCTCTAGTTGGGAGGAACATATGAGCTCTATGAACAATTGGTGAGTCTTTGAAAAATATAAGTTTACTTTATGTGCTTTTGTAATTTATTGTGTGCTTAATTGTCTATGTTTGGTATGGGTTTATTTCATGTATAACATTCCGTATAATTAATTGTCATTTATTCTGTATGATTTTGTTTGTACATGTAAGCATGATGTTGTATGTAGTATTTGTTGTCGCACATCCATAATATGAAATTTATTGAGTTTCTTGTTAGTTTAATTTGTAACAGTGTTCATGAGTTTCCAAGGAAAGATTATAATTGTTGTGCGCACATGAAAATAATCCGTGCATGCATGAGGCTAGAGTTGTTATGTGCATGAGGATGAAAATCCACATCCACAAAGAGAACTAAATTTGTGTGCGACACCCAAGTGGTTGCACCCACAATAGTAATTAGGTGTTCAAAGTGGTTACCCATGCAGTAATACTTCTGTGCACTAAATGATTGTGCACATAGTTATATTATATGTTAATTATGCTGATATAAGTAGTATATGAAGAGGAAAATTTGTGTGGCACGATCAAGATTGGGATCATGTGTGTTACTTCACATGTTTCTGTGTAGTGGAATGTGATAGTGTAGAATCTTTGCACTAGATTTTTGGAGTGGCATTGCTCAACAATAATATGGGTATGCTACAAAGTGGTATCATAACATTTTTTTAGTGTTGGTAATGCGGGGCATTATAGGTTGGTATCAGAACTGTATTTAGGAAGTTTTTAGTAGTGGAGATGTTACAATTGGGTAACGAGACCTAGCTAGGAGGCTCAGAATGTTGCAGTTGTGGAAAAATAATAGTCTCGAAAATAGATTTGTGATATCTGAGCACTAGATTTGCAATATTATAGACAACTCAATGCCATACGGATGTGGTTGTATGCATAAGGGAGAGAACATAGTAAAAGTAGCAAAAAAATACAGTGATGAAAAAACAACACAAAAGTGTAGAAATTTAACAATATTAGTTCGCGCTCCCTAATATGATGGCAGGGAAAACTGACCATCATCTAGTCATTGAGTTACACACCCTTATCCTTCAACTTAGGTGTTCTCGCAATTATCATGTTTAAATAATGATAAATGAATGAAAATTTTACTACAGAAACCAAAGGAGTAGGGTTGAAGTTATTTTTGAGATGCATAATTGTCATGTGTAAAGAAAACTTCAACCAATTCCTTGGCAAATGGGATAAAAATATGGACAAGTTGAAAATAAAAATTTCAATTATATATGTCAATGAAACTAATAATAAGAATAAAGAGGGACTAAGGCATTCATTACGTGGTGTTAGGACCAACAAGTTCGAAGTTGGTCTTCACACTCTCTCAATGAATCATAGTCCAAATCTTGTTTCTAATAGCAATTCTAGTGATTTGACTGTTAAAGTCTACGAAGGTATCCCTTGTGATTTGACTGTTGGGATCCCTTGATTTGATTTGACTGTTGGATTCGTTAGGAATGAAGGACCATGGTTGGGGAAATCTAATTTTCTTTGGAGAGAAGCAAGTCTATGCATTCGTTGGAAAAAGTAAATAAATAATTTATGTTCAAGAACTTTTCAATTACAAAAATATGTCTCCTCCACTACCTATAATGATTCCAATTCCCCAACAACCATCGAAGCATGGCTTCAATACAGGTTCAATTTGGGAAAAAGGCCCCTTTGGGCTTGAAAATTTGCTTGGATGTAATATCATGCTTTAAAATATTAGTCACTAAATTTTATGTGTTCAGATCATATTTTTTTCCACCAAAATTATAATATAATATAATATCTTGCATTTAGCATACTTATGCTTAAAATGAGAAAGATTTGCCCAAGAAAGGTCTTGGAAAAGTATTGGTTTGAGGGATAAATTGTGGAATTTTGAGATACAAATTCAAAAAATAATGGCAAATATTAATTTATAGTTACCATCTATGATATTCATAGCTTAGGTGAAATGGGATTCTTTTCGTTCTTAAAAATTTGGCTACAGAAGCTTCCAATTAGGCCTTCTTATGGCAGTAGTTTGAAGGTCAAAATTGGGTAATTGTCACTCCCAAAAACTTCACTGAAATTTTATCCATACTTTTTAAGTGAGATTATTGTAATTACAATTTTCACACCACCCTAACAATGTAGTTTATTTGTGGGTGATATTCCAACTCTAAATAAGTAAAATAATTATGAAATTAATCTCACTAATGTTTCTTAGGAAGAAAAATAAATATTTTAATATAAAATTTAAATTTATATAAAAAAAAATATTGATATATAATGAATTGTACATAACATTTTATAATAAATTGTTATAATTTTTTTTATATGAAATATAAAATAAATCATATATAATAAAATATATAATGAATCATATATATCAGTATATGTAATAAACATACTCCTATATAACACCAAACTATATCCAAGAAATATTGATTTTTCACTTAATGCATATACCTTACACATATATATAGCCAAACTTCACAAAATATTCCATATTGATATAGGTGCATCTAGGTGGTCACCAACCTCTTCCACTAACTCATAACGGTTCCCCATATTAGTAGGTTTTCTACAAATTTTCAGGTCCTAAACTTATGATACATTTTTTAGGCCCTAAACAATGCTTATTGGCCCTACAATGGACTAGGATTGCCATGGAATTCTTGATCCTTTGACAAAAAAAATTCTTCTCATTGATATATTTCCAACATGCCATTTTGTATTCCAAATGGAGTTTTTATGTGGAATTTTTAGCCTTGGGAATTCGACGTATCAACTAGAATCCTTGGAGGGAGATTTCCATTTCCCACTTCATCTCCTAGAGCTAGAGTTTTGGATATTTAGTGATTTTTCCTCTTAGGTTTTAGTACTTTATTTGAAAAGGTTATTTGAACCTATTGTAATATTCTTATTGCAAGTGAGCATAATTGAAACCTGTCTCTTTGGGGATTATCTACAACCATTCTAGCTAGTTTGTATTGATTTGCATTTCACGTTCTTTTTCTATTTCATTTACTAATAGAAGTTGGTTCTCACTGTATTATTGTGCTCTCTGCAATATTTTTGTTTTTGTTTCCATTCATATTTATTTGTTTCATTTTGTTCTCTATACAATCCAAATCATAAATCTTTTATATGTGTAAACCATATATTAAAAAATTGATTTTTTAACTATGTCAAACCTAGTTACTTTTTATTTTGGAGTCCCACCAACCATATTTCAAAAAGTTGATTCATATAAAAATTTCAATGTACAAACATTGTCAAAAATGATCTTAAACCATATAATCTTGAAATTTATTTCGAGGGTTCCCTCGCAGGTCATATGGTTGACAAAATTTCTTTGATGGACATCCACAAGGATATTGAGAGGGGATGGAAAATCTTTAGGGATTTGTATTATTGTTATCATCAACATTTAAAAAATAAAAATAATGTCGTAGTATAGAGTAGAGTAGGTGGGGATATGTACACACAAAAGTATGGATTCATTGGCTCAAAGCCTTCCCCCTCTTATAATAATTTTGTAAATTTATTAAGCACCTGTTTAAGCTAGTGATGAAAAACCACAACAAGCACTTTTAAACATTCAAATTTGACCTATTTTGCACCATGTAAATTATAACCAAGATGAATTTGAACCAACATATTCATAATAAAAAAATGAATAAATCTATAACCAATCATTAAATCCACCATTTAACTAATGATAAAGGAAGAACCATGCTTTAACAACCCATGTAAAATATGCAAGATGGTACTAATTCCTACATTAATTTAAGAAACCACAAAGAACCTTGAAGAAATATGTCTTTCAACCAAACCAATGATTTTAAAATAGTGGCAATGTAATTGAACTTGTGGTGGTAGTTTTAAAAGGTTCCTCTATGACCCAGTGATGGAGACCAAAGTGAAATCTCCACTCATACCTTCAACCAACAAACTATCCATTTCTTCGATATGTAAAGAATCAACTTGATATTTTGTAATGGAAGAGGTTTTTTTCATTTTTCTAATTTTGGGCCTTTTTCTATTTTCATTGCAGGACATGCATGGCCTCTCCATGCTCTTCCTCTTTTTATTGATTTTTTTTCTTAATTTTCTTGAAATGCATGTAAAGTTAACATTGTTTGACTTTTCTTTGAATTTTCACCAAAGAAGATTGAGGATGGACCTAGATGATATGGAGTTGGAATGAGGCATGAAGAATAGACCAATTTCAAATGTCTTAAAAATATTGTTTCATATATGCAACTAATCATATGATTTTACAAAAACTACAACTTCATTTTTTCCCTACAGCATCTATCTTCAAACATTAATTTGTTGATGGCACTAGCAAGAGAATAAAATTTAAAAAGGTTTTCATGTTGTCATGCAATGTCCATTTGATGAAGAAAAATTCTATAAGAAATGTCTCAAAAAGTAATTCAATTACAATAACTCACAAAGTTGATGTGAAGCTTCCAATAATTTGTTTGATTAACTTGAAACTATACCATGTGAGTTTCCTAGACCATGACATCATAACCAATATAGAGACTTATGACAACTATAAATAGTTATTTTGATGTTGTAATTTAAGGAAAATAAGATGGTGTTAGAAATACTTAGATTAAGCTAACATGGAGACTCTAATTTTATTATTTGTGCTAATTAATAACATTTTTGAAACCTTAAACCTCTAATACCAAACTACTACCCTCAAACTAGTTTAAAAGTTGTGAAATCTCATTCTCAACAATTATGGGTCAAAACTAAGGATATGATACACTATTTGAAAAGTATTTCAAATTTATACATAAACACTAGGCCTGACTTTAATTTTGTATTAGACTCATAATAAAATCTAATTAGTAAATCATAAAAATTAAATTTGACCATCCAGGAAGTGTGCAACTTGTTACCTTCATAAAGTAGGAATCCAAACTTGAAATTAATAAAATGAGAACTTGGTGGAAAGATGACACTCTTTCTATTAGTATTATTGTGATAATAAAACTTCTTCTCTCACTAAAAGTAAACCAACCAAAATTCAAGAGAAGTTTCTAGCTTACTGCACTAAAATGAGAAGGCCAAAATGAAGAGGAAAATCACAAATTCCTACATCCAAAACCTAAATGGGAGATGAAAAAATGTTCAAAAATTGAATTCAAGAAAGGCATATACAAGAAAAAAACGAGGTTTGTTACGTGTAAAAGAACTTTATATGGTGACGATTCAATTAAATTGGAGTGGTTCACCATCTAAGGTTTTATATATGAAGGAATTTATTTCCAAAGCCTCATATATCATGTATGGGGATAACCATAATAATTAAAAAATATGTTGTTTGAGTGGGGCCTCATGTGCATTGTTCCGTAGTAGGACACGGTGTCCTACTTCATAATCCACCATCGTAGTTCTTTTATAAAATGAACATTTGAAAATGTCATGGTTCTTTTGGAGGCATTAGAATGCATCTTTTATAAACCCCTCTAGTTCAATTAGGGTGAATAATTAATTTTTTTTGTAAAGGATGGAAGTCATCTTACTCCTCAACAAGACCCAACCTTAAGGATGCAATTTTCAAGTGAATACGCACAATAACATGGGTTCCATACACCAATGTGTAAGTGCTTTGGATGGTAACTATATTGGGTGTGATTTGACTAACCCATATATAATTTCAATTTTGTGTACCAATTTAAATTGTTGAATTTTATTGTTCACTTAAGGATCCAAATTAGATTTGTATTTATTGATTCATCCAATGAATTAGGCATAATAGGTGGAAGACCAAAAAATTTCATATCATATGTGATATTAACATGAAGCATGACTTAAAAAAACAAAGTTGATCCATTATTCATCAATATCTCAACAAGGATTCTAAAGAAAGATAGGATATAATTTCAATGAACTCTAACTCTTATTGTTTTATATCATTTATAATTAAAATTGTTTTTCCCACTTTCTAATGTAGTTAATAGTATTCATGATAAATATATGATCCACACTAGAGTGTGAAGGGATATGTATAATCAAGTCCATATACCATCATACAAGTGGCACTTGTACTTGGATGGGATTAAGAGGCAGGGAAGTTAACTTCGACTTCATAGCGAACCATTACCAAGAGTCACATTTGTATACTAGAAAATTGTCATTTTGGTGGAGAGAGGATTAATAATAACTTGCATGTAAAACATTCTCTGCAATGGTTTTGGATAAATAATGATCTCCGCAAACCTTGGGATGACATTATTCAAGAGCCATTTGGTCTTGATAAATACTAATACAATGAGACAACGCTCCATCAAGTCATATCCTATAAAGGATACGGTCTTGTAAAACATACAAGAAACTTGTAATCAAAATTTTCACTTGGATTTAGTATCAATGTCCAATGGATAAACACTATTGATAAAATAGTACATGAGAGGTTCATACCATGGCTATGTGGAAAACTTATTTAAAGTCGATATGGTGGTCCAATTCATGAGAACATCATGAATAAAAAACATGATTCCATATTTCCATAATAAATAATATTTATTTACTATTCATTTTACATATTTACTTGACATCATATGAAATACAATATGTGTATATAAATACACATGGGGGAATGATAAGTCATGTTATTTACAAAGGTCATGACTTATCATTTACATTATAACGCCTATTTACATAATAAACAACCTATAACATATTATTAAATAATAAGATATGTAATATACTAGGTATATTACAAGTCTTCCCCGTTTAAAAATGATTTGTCCTCAAAGCATAGTTATAAAATCCTTATCTCTTGATCTGTCTTGTAATATTGTCTCTGGATTCTTCATTCATGAGTAAATGATCATTGAGGACCTGAGATGATAGAATCCTTTACGCGTTGAGAAAAATCGTCGAATTGTAAAGGTGTCTACCAACCCCAATTCGATATTATGCGAAACTATGCATTTATAGGGTTCTTGGAAAAAAAATTATGTATTTCGACTTCCCTAATAGCTTCTACATTGATCACCACCTTTAGTGGAAGTAATATTATTTGGAATATCGGTCATTTGTTTCTATTGATACATTTATTGGTTGAAGTATTGACTTTTGTGATTAGGATGTTGATAAGGCATCCTTGGAACTTGATATTTACTTATAAAACTTTTCTCTTTTTCTTGATTAAATTTTAGAATTGAGTGTTCTTCGTACCCTCAAATTGTTTTTACTTCAAGATTTGAAGACCTATTTACATTAGTCGGATTTGTATCCTTTTGAGTTGTAAGGTTGATTGGGTCTGTATTGATTCCTTTATCCATAATTGGGATGTTTACATCTAAAGAATTCTCTAGTTCCATAGGTTCAATGATTGTCTCTTTATCAACCAATGATTCTTTGTTGATAAGTTGATCTAAATCATTTTGTAGTGACTTTTTATCACTCTTTAACTTTTTAATTTGTGTGAGAAAAATTATATTATGAGCCCTTAGGCATAAAAGTTCTTCCTCATTATCTCATTTTTTAACTTCACTTATAATATATTGATTTTGTCGTTCTTTGCCTTTCATATTTTTAATTTATTCAATCAATTTATTATTAAGGTTCCTTAGGCATGAGATTTNTATTTACTATTCATTTTACATATTTACTTGACATCATATGAAATACAATATGTGTATATAAATACACATGGGGGAATGATAAGTCATGTTATTTACAAAGGTCATGACTTATCATTTACATTATAACGCCTATTTACATAATAAACAACCTATAACATATTATTAAATAATAAGATATGTAATATACTAGGTATATTACAAGTCTTCCCCGTTTAAAAATGATTTGTCCTCAAAGCATAGTTATAAAATCCTTATCTCTTGATCTGTCTTGTAATATTGTCTCTGGATTCTTCATTCATGAGTAAATGATCATTGAGGACCTGAGATGATAGAATCCTTTACGCGTTGAGAAAAATCGTCGAATTGTAAAGGTGTCTACCAACCCCAATTCGATATTATGCGAAACTATGCATTTATAGGGTTCTTGGAAAAAAAATTATGTATTTCGACTTCCCTAATAGCTTCTACATTGATCACCACCTTTAGTGGAAGTAATATTATTTGGAATATCGGTCATTTGTTTCTATTGATACATTTATTGGTTGAAGTATTGACTTTTGTGATTAGGATGTTGATAAGGCATCCTTGGAACTTGATATTTACTTATAAAACTTTTCTCTTTTTCTTGATTAAATTTTAGAATTGAGTGTTCTTCGTACCCTCAAATTGTTTTTACTTCAAGATTTGAAGACCTATTTACATTAGTCGGATTTGTATCCTTTTGAGTTGTAAGGTTGATTGGGTCTGTATTGATTCCTTTATCCATAATTGGGATGTTTACATCTAAAGAATTCTCTAGTTCCATAGGTTCAATGATTGTCTCTTTATCAACCAATGATTCTTTGTTGATAAGTTGATCTAAATCATTTTGTAGTGACTTTTTATCACTCTTTAACTTTTTAATTTGTGTGAGAAAAATTATATTATGAGCCCTTAGGCATAAAAGTTCTTCCTCATTATCTCATTTTTTAACTTCACTTATAATATATTGATTTTGTCGTTCTTTGCCTTTCATATTTTTAATTTATTCAATCAATTTATTATTAAGGTTCCTTAGGCATGAGATTTCTTCTTCATTTTTGGTTAATTTCTCTTTGAGACCTTGATTTTCTTGTTTTGAATTTTTATTCTCTTGTTTCTTGTCTTTGGACTTCTTGATTTTTACTAGTACATTTTGATTATGGTTTTTTATTTGTGATATTTCTTCATGTCATTTTAGTAAGTCTTTGTCCATTTTTTTGTTTTTGGTCTCTAGTTATTCAATTGTGTAATGAGTTCTTGATTTCTCTCTTTCAATTAAAGCATATTTTTCTTTGTTAACCCATTAAAATATTTCTCTATCTTAATTTCCAACTCTAATTTGTTATTGATGTCTTTATAATTTTTTAGTTCGCCTTTTAATATTAATTATTTCCTTTGTTAGTTATCTTGATATTCTTACATTATAAATGATTTCCCACAAATTGGATAAAAATGATTGTGATTTTAAAAAATTGACGTATACTCACACTCCATTTCACAAAAAGGGCATTTACTTCAAAATTTGGATTTATATGTTGAATTCATTATTCATGGTTTCCTTTTTTTTTCTTGATTATTCAATATATGTCTCTTTTATAAATATATATTCCTCCTTTGAATAGCTTGAATATTACGTTGATTTCCTACCAATTTAATAAAAGGTTTTAAGCAACTTTAATAATTCCCTTTACCTTTTAAACCTTATCACTTTTTTTTTTTTTTCTAGCCATGTATTTTTTAATAAAAAAGGTCTTCTATTTGAGGTGATTTAACTATGACTGAGATATGATATTTAGTTAGTGATTCATCCAATCCTATTCCCATTATACTTTTCATTGGTTTAATATCTAGGTCATATTCTTCGATGTACGTGATCCATTTTGACCAGTTACTATGCAATTATATTTGGTTGAAAGTTGTGACTAAGAGAGATGTAGGATCAAAGAATTGAAATGCATGGCCTCTGATGTAGTTTTGAAACAAATCCATGGAATTATACGAGTAACCATGTTTTTCGAGTTGGATTTTTTTTTGTTAGTGTGTCCTCAAGTCCTCGCTTATGAAGGCAATTGTACTAAGATTGTATTCATAGTCCTTTTATAATAATATTGTAGAAATAGTATCCTCTAATGAGTTTGTGTATATGACAAAATACTTGGAGTGATCAAGACAAATCAATAGAGATGTGGAATAAATGGCTAGTTTAATAGACTAGAGAGACTAATGTGTAGGAGTGTCTAATTAGAACCTAATATCTTTCTTCACTAGAACCTAACAAATTTCAAGTGGATCCGCCTAGTATTTTCACGAAACTTATACACTTTCAATGCTTCTCCTATGATGCCTTTCCTCACTACTGCTTATTTACCATAAGCAACAACCAAGGGAAAAATTAGAAGATACCCAAAACAAGTTTCAAAAGGGACTTACAAATAAGATACCTGTTATGCCTTTATTCCTAAGGAGAAAAGAAGAAAGATTTATGCAAGGAGTTGGAAGTGAATATTCTTGGGGTACTCAAATACCACCAAGGGGTATCATATTTACGATGAGATAAACAATAACTTTATCCTTTCTAGCGATGTAATATTTCTTGAATCCACCAGGAAAGACGAAATTGTTGAGAGGTAGCATGATCATCTTGACAGATTCACTTGTGTAAGGATATATCATGAATTTGATGATGAGATTCCACATATTGAAGGGGGGATCCCTATGTTGGGACAATATCTAGAATCTCCTTATGAAGCACCATCTTCCCCTCATGAAGAAGTTCCTACCACTTCATTAGAACTTGAAGTTCAATTGGATGACGTGATCGAGAAGAATAAAAATATGAGGCTTGATAACAACTCAACACCATCTCAGTCATTCGAGAAACTTGTACCATCTCAAAATGGTCCACCAAAATGGCTCACTAAAACACTTGAAAGTGTTCATCCCGATGAGGTTGGAAAGACAGGGACCATAATGTACTCAAAACAAGATGGAGGTAATATAGATAATTCAAACTCAAGTGATGTAGATGACATCGATGTTCCATATGATTGTGAGTTGAATTTATCTACTAATATTGAACCGAATTCATTTAAAGAATCCACTTCTCATGATGAATGGAAAGAATCCATGCGGAAGGAATATGATGCTCTCATCAAGAATGGGACATGGAAGTTAGTGGACCCTCCATATGGAACCAAACTGATTGGTTGCATGTGGGTATTCAAGAACAAGTATAGATCAGATAGCTCACTTGAAAAGAACAAATCAAGGCTTGCAACAAAAGAATTATCAAAGAAAGAAGGTATTGATTATGGGGATACTTTTCCCCCCACAACAAAATGGGATACCATCAACATTCTATTGTACATGGAAGCACACAATGGATGTCAAGAATTCCATCTTGAATGGATACTTGAAAGAGAATGTCTTCATGTCTCAAAAAAAATGATTTGTTTTGAAGGGAGAAGAACATAAGGTATGAAAGACCATCAAATCATTATATGGTTTGAAACAAGAACCACAAGCATGGTATGAAAAATTAACCAGACATCTTCTGAAATTAAATTTCAAACATTTCAATCTTGATGATGCAACTTTGTTTGTCAAGAAAGTTGGAAACATTATTGTGTACCTTGTAGTATATGTAGATGGTCTATTCATAATTGGTAACAATGAGAACTACATTGCATTCATAAATAAAGAGTTGAATAAATTCTTCAAGATGACATATTTGGGACATCTTCACTACTATCTGAGAATTGAAGTGATACGAAATCCAAAGTACATATTCATATCCCAGAAGAAGTACATTGGAGAAGTGTTAAACAATTTTGTCATGGTTGAGTGCAATGTTGCTTCTACTCCATTGGATAAGAATTTGAAACTCACATCAAAATAAGGGAATGAATCTAAGTATGCAACCAAGTATAAACAACTTGTGGGAAGTCTTGTATATCTTCCTACCACCAAAACAAACATGTCAATTATTGTTGGGATTCTTTCGAGGTTCATGCAAAATCCTTGTGAAGGACATTGGTCTACCACAAAAAGAGTTCTGAAATACTTGAAAGGAACTCGATATTTTGGACTAAGGTACTCTAAGGTGGATGACTTAAACTAGATCAGATATTTCAATTCAGGCTTTGATCAGGATAAGGAAAATGGAGTATCAACTTCAAGCTATCTCATGAGTATTGGACCAGCAATTGTCTCATGGAGATCATGAAAATAAGCAGTTCCAACATATTCCATAACAAAGGAAATATATGTG
Source organism: Picea engelmannii (assembly GCA_009831015.1). NCBI lineage: Eukaryota > Viridiplantae > Streptophyta > Pinopsida > Pinales > Pinaceae > Picea > Picea engelmannii. The sequence goes on from ML789249.1 coordinate 128,317, forward strand.
GCAGTTGCAAAAGAGACAAAGGATATTGTGTGGCTCGAGAAAATACTTGAATATTTGTAGGAGAAACAAGTGAATTCTACTAATCATCTAGTTGAAAATACTTCTACAATCAAGTTGTCCAAGAATCCCACATTCCATGATCGAACCAAGAACATCAACACAAATTATCACCTAATTCGATATCATGTAGAGGTAAATACTATTCTATTAAGTCTAGCAGGTTCTTTCAACGAAGTGAGTACATGTTTCGCGGAAACCCACTGAAATGGCTCGTTTCGTACGTTTGATCGCCACCTAAATAACCTCAATAGGTAAGATCTTACCCTAAGTAGAGCCAACAATGTAGCAAAATTCCTTATCACAACAGGACCAATGACCAGTATTGAGCGAGCAAAGTTAAGTTTATCTAAGGTCTAGATTCGGGGTCTGTAAAGCTAGCAGGAAGTTCTTTTATAGCTGGGTTGGATTAATCATACTTTCAGAGCACTGAATCATTAAAAGTAAGGATTGCTTGCTTGACGGTAGGAGGGCTGAGAAATGAGAAAATTACAAACATCTTCACCAAAACACTTGGAAGAGAAAAATTAGAGAATTTAAGATTGATGCTTGTACTGACACACACCCCTTCAAATTAAGGGGGGGAATGTTGGACATGTAATCCTTTTTGGTTGTGTTAAATGTAATAGTAATGTACATATGAATTGTCATAGGTTATAGGAAGAGTCATACATTGGAGAACACCAATGGTTGGATCTTTTTGTATTTATTAAGCTTCATGCTAATGGAATAATCATCCCATGGAGTTATCATTCCTGACTAATGCTTGGATTGAAAATAACTATACATTTTATCTAAAAATATGTGGTTTTTTATTTTTATAAAGAGAGTGAGTTGGAATAATTCGCTTGGCTAGAGTATACAATGTCCCACGTAGTTCACAAAAGGAGGGGTTAGTTGCTTCCTTTCACTTGTAGTTTTTGGCTCTTAAGGATAACTTGATGGAAGAATGGTATATGTCCAAAGGAACAAGTCGAAGACTCCCCCGAGGGAATTTAATTGAGATTACACAAGTAGAATGGTATTCCTATAAGGGTTGAGCTAATCATTTTTCAAACTAGTTAATAATCAATATGAAATTGAATAGAAAAATGGTCTCTATTTTTATAATAAGGAGAAAAATATTGATGGGTTCCTTAGCAGGATTCATTGGCTTCCACAAGGTAAAATCACATCTTGCATTCACAATCATGTCTCATGGTTGAAAAAAATGAAAAATACACACACACACTATGTGTGTGTGCATGTGTGTGTGTGTGTTTTCTATAGAAAATCAAAGTTTTGATGTAGTGGGATGAATCCCTATTTTTTTCTTTATTGTTTTGTGACATGTTTTTATGAAAATTTTTATATTATGTTTGAACCATTTTAGAGGTAGTCAGATGAAAATGAAAATTTAGCACAAAAATATACAAATTTAATGTTGTAGTTCACCCTTCGTAGTAAACCATAGTGAGTATGATGGAAGGGAAAACCAACAATCAACCATTCATTGAGTTACACACCTTTAGCCTTTAACTTGGGTATTGAAACACTAGTGATGTTCAAATAACAAAAAATGAAAGGAAACGATATTACACAACCCAAAGGAATGGGGTTGAAGTTCTTGGTTATATACATAGTCACCATGTGTAAAGACAACTTCAATTTATTTCTTGCTTAATGCGCCAAAAACGTTGAAAAGTTGAAAATAAAAATTTCAATGGTACATGTCAATGAAACTAATAATAAGAATAAAAAGGGACCAAGGGATTAATTGAGTGGTGTTGGGCACAAGAAATTCTAGGTTGGGGTTTGTGCTAGATATGAATGGAATTTTTTCCTGTGCAATTGTAGGTATAAATGGAAAGGTTGTAGTTATGAGACAAACCCTCATTACCTTTTCTGAGAGAAAGAACTAGTTGTAGATAAGGAAGATGTAGGCCGAAATATGTGAAATAAGAGTCACAAAGAACCATCGTTGTTGTAATATCCCTAATCCAAATCCAATTGTAAAGGAAATTTTAAATGTCATTTAGGAAGGTGAGTCATTGGCACCAAGTGTTGGTTACGTGTTCTGCACACATGAAAATGTAAATGTACATTTATGATAGTGAGTCGTTCACACCAAGTTTTGGTTTTTTTTTTCGTGCACCTAAGTAGTGTGTGAGGATTATTTTTCGAAGAAATAGTGCACACATTCCACAATGTTGCATGTACCTGAGTAAGTTCATGTGGATTGCGCATAAAGAAAAGGGTGTGCACATTCCATAGTTTTATGTGCACTTGAGTAAGTGCATGAGGATTACCTTGAAGTGCACATTGGATCAAGTTATATATATATATACATATCTATATATACAGATATACATATACATATACATATACGTATGTGTATATGTATATGAGGCCAAACAGACTATGTGGTTATTGGGTTGCTGAGCCAGGATGGAAAAAGGCCAGTGCACCTATCCATGTAAAATGCAATTACACTCAAATTATTAATAAAATCACATCGCTACGAGTAGAACAATCAAACGAAAAGAGATGGGGGGATAAACTCCACTGAAAAGGGAAAACATGATACTTAAGTTAAAGGGAATATTTTATTAATATTTCCAAAAAGTATAATTATGGATATTTATTTATCCTAAGTTCCCGAGGGAAGGAGAAACTCAGCAACTGGTTAAAAATAATTTTGAAGGTGACAAGTTTCCAGTTATGACCATGCAAATATATGGTTAAACCTTAGTGTATTTGAGGGGTATTCATTCATTTTTCATGGGTTGGAGGGGCCAGACCATATGAACGAGAGGGACAACCATTACCTTATTGATAGAGAACATATTAGAAAGTGGTTTTCCATATTGTAACCATATTAATTGTTGTCAAAGAGGTGGGTTTTCAATCTCGTGAGCATTCTCTCCAGGTGAGAGATTTGTTGTTGAAGAGGTAGGTTGTCAGTCCCGTGAGAATTATCTCAAGGTGAGAGATTTGTTGTCGAAGAGGTGAGTTTTCAAGATGGTAAACATTCTCTCTAGGTGATAGATTTGCTAGGAATTATTCCCTAGTGTCATGGGAATTAGTTACAGGCTCTTAGACTTCTTGTTTGTTCTGTTGTTGAATCCTTAGAATGGAAATGGGATAGCCGAGGGACTGTTGAGTGAAGAATGGGTATACTTCTTGGGAAGGGACAAACATGTGGGGAAGGAAAGATTGTCATCTAGTTGCAATAGTTGGGCACCTTGGACTAAAAAAAATTGTTGTTTATCAAACCTTATCCTAGCATTAGGAATCCTTCTTCCATGGTGAAGTTTAAGCTCGAACTCACGGGTGACATGTTGCTGAAATTTTAAGAGCAATAGAGTCTCTAGTTGGGAGGAACATATGAGCTCTGTGAACAATTGGTGACTCTTTATAAAATATAAGTTTCCTTTATTTGATTTTGTAATTTATTGGGTGCTTAATTATCTATGTTTGATATGGGTTTATTTCCTGTATAACATTGCATATAATTAATTTTCATTTATTCTGTATGATTTTGTTTGTACATGTAAGCATGATGTTGTATGTAGTATTTGTTGTCGCACATCCATAATATGAAATTTATTGAGTTTCTTGTTAGTTAAATTTGTAACAATGTTCATGAGTTTCCAAGGCAAGGTTATAATTGTTGTGCGCACATGAAAATAATCCATGCATGCATGAGGCTGGAGTTGTTATGTGCATGAGGAAGAAAATCCACACACACAAAGAGAACTGAATTTGTGTGCAACACCGGAGTGGTTGCACCCACAATAGTAATCAGGTGTTCAATGTGGTTACACGTGCAGTAATACTTCTGTGCACTGAATGATTGTGCACGTAGTTATATTATATGTTAATTATGCTGATATAACTAGTATATGAAGAGGAAAATTTGTGTGGCACGATCGAGGTTGGGATCATGTGTGTTACTTCACATGTTTTTGTGTAGTGGAACGTTATAGTGTAGAATCTTTGCACTAGATTTTTGGAGTGGCATTGCTCAACAATAATCTAGGCATGCTACAAAGTGGTATCGTAGCATTTTTTTAGTGTTGGTAATGGGGGGCGTTACAGGTCGGTATCAGAACTGTATTTAGGAACTTTTTAGTAGTGGAGATGTTACAATGGGGTAACGAGACCTAGCTAGGAGGCTCAGAATGTTGCAGTTGTGGAAAAATAATAGTCTCAAAAATAGATTTGTGATATCTGAGCACTAGATTTGCATTATTATAGACAACTCGAGGCCATACAGATGTGGTTGTATGCATAAGGGAGAGAACATAGTAAAAGTAGCAAAAAAATACAGTGATGAAAAAATAGCACAAAAGTGTAGAAATTTAACAATATTAGTTCACGCTCCCTACTAAACTTATCTTTAACCATAATAGGCATGATGGCAGGGAAAACCAACCATCAACTAGTCATTGAGTTACACACACTTATCCTTCAACTTGGGTGTTCTCGCAATTATCATGTTTAAATAATGATAAATGAATGATAAATATACTACAGAAACCAAAGGAGTAGGGTTGAAGTTATTTTTGAGATGCATAATCGTCATGTGTAAAGAAAACTTATTAAGTACTTTTATAATAATATTGTAGAAATAGTATCCTCTAATGAGTTTGTGTATATGACGAAATACTTGGAGTGATCAAGACAAATCAATAGAGATGTGGAATAAATGGCTAGTTTAATAAACTAGAGAGACTAATGTGTAGGAGTGTCTAATTAGAACCTAATATCTTTCTTCACTAGAACCTAACAAATTTCAAGTGGATCCGCCTAGTATTTTTACGAAACTTATACACTTTCAATGCTTCTCCTATGATGCCTTTCCTCACTACTGCTTATTTACCATAAGCAACAACCAAGGGAAAAATTAGAAGATACCCAAAACAAGTTTCAAAAGGGACTTTCTAATAGAAGTATGCACAAATTTATTGTTAAGAGTGCTGAATGTGGATCAAATTTTCATCATGGGTCTTTTGGAGATTCTTATTTTAACCCCTCAAAAGTTGTACCAAATTCCTATTACGTACTTCTATTTACATGTCTTTCTGTGGATGGAATGTTGTAGGTCTCTTCAACTTAATGACCATCTTATCCGAAAGTGTAGTAAAAAAAGAACTAAGAAATATCATATCCTTATTTAAGATCATGCTCTTTGGTATCCCAAAGTGCACCCAGACCTATTCAAAGAATTTGTTTTATTCTTCTTGTCCTCTGATGGTCTATTTACAAGGAATAAGAATACACATCTTGCTAAACCTATCAACTACAACAAAAATATAGTCATTTTCCTTGCTAGTAATTTTTTAGGGTAATAAGTTCATGAAATATACTTTTTTGGATATGTGTTTGGTAGGATGACAAGAGGTCAATGTATTAACCATGTATTTTATTATATAATGTTATCTAATTTATCAGACAAACAAGAATACTATGTAGTTTTCAAGGTCCTCTCGTTCAATCTCACACCTTTTATCTTGCAATATGTGGTCATTATTAATATAAGGAAAGTGAGTTGGCATAAGTCACTTAGCTAGAATAGAGGCTACCCATGTAGTTTAGCGAAGAAGGGGATAACGCCTTCTCATCACTAGCATTTTCAGTATCCTAAATCCACTTTGATGGAAGACAAATACCTATGCAAAGGAAAAGGTCCAATACTCTTTGGAGGGAGTTTATTTGGACTTACCTAAGTAGAGTAGTATTCAAGCTACCAATGTTTATGTAATCATTTTTCAAACCAATAAATAATCAATACAAAATAAAATTAAATGTTTATGTAATCATTGTTCAAACCAATAAATAATCAATACAAAATAAAATTAATGAATTGTCACTCATTTGATATTAAGATGATCAATACTATAAGGGATCATAAGGGGGATTCCTTAGTTTTGACATGTATTATTATATATATTGATAAACAATATATAAAATAAATACTGAACCATCTACATGGAAAGATAATGGCTTGCTTTCACAATCTTGGCCAACAAGAATGAAAACTACCTAACACATGCATAGATGCATTCATACATACATATACATATTATGTATATACATATATAGGTTTTATGCTAAAAACGAAAGATTTGATATCGTGGGATATCTTTGTTTTCTTTTTGTTATAATTAGATACGTTTTTCATGATTTTTTTTCATGTGTGGGCCCCTTAGGGGAAACAAGATGAAAATGGAAGATTAGGAAAAACGTGTAAAAATTTAGAAGTATTGGTTCATCCTCCTTACTAAAATTGATGTTAACTATAGTAGGTGTGATGATACGGAAACCCAACCATCATCGAATCACTAAATTATTTTTTTTAGCTTTGGACTAGGGTGTTGTGGCATCTATGAAGTTTAAAGAATGAAGCATAAAACAAATCTATATTACACAAGAAAAAGGAATGGTTTTTAAGTTCTTTGTTCACATCCACTGTGAGAAAAGAGAACTTCAATTGGTTCCTTAGTTAGTGGGTTGAAAGTATTGACAAGATGGAAAGTAAACTAACAACAATATACGTCAATGAAGCTAATACTAAGAGTAAAGAGTGATTAAGGTATTCATTGAGTGAAATAATAATGTATTTCAATGCATATATGTAAACGTTTAAGACAAAAATATTAATGTATAAGTAAGAAAATATCCAACTAGTAGGATTGTATTTAAGGGGTAAATTGAACAAAAGTGGTTAATTTACCTATTTAAAGCATTTAAACCAATGATGACAAAATGGAGAAAAATAAATGAAGATATAAGAGAATAAAAGAAGAGAAAAATCTCTCTAACTAGAAAAAAAAAAATAAGGGCTTAATGTTTGTCCTAAAAAACACCTAGATCTAGGGAGAACATATGGAACAAGGTTTGGAACCTTGTACTTTGGCCCAAGGTGTCCACCTTCCTCTGGCTTATTGCACACAACATAGTCCTAACCTGGGACAACCTCAGGAAAAGAGGCTTCATTGGACCCTCAATATGCGTCTTATGCCACCAACAAGAGGAAACCAAGGAACATTTATTCAACAGATGTTCCTTCAGTCAGTGGATTTGGGACCAAGGAGCTCAAATAATGCGTCGATCCAATCAAAATAGGAGCAACATCAACGATACGCTTGAAAATTGGGACTCGATCACCTACAAAAATCCTCCGTTGGAATACATTTGGCAACTCCTCCCAGGATTCATTCTTTGGCAAATATGGAAAGAACAAAACAAAAGAATCCTTCACTCCAAATCCTCCACATCGGGCTTAACTTGGGAAAAAATTGTCACACTGGTCAAGGAAACAATCAGAAGCAAACCCTGGAAACTAGAGGACTTAAATTGCAACCCGGAGGAGCAATCCATACTCCACAGCTGGCAGCCTAACCTGACTAATCAATTGACGATAAAGGCACCTAAACATCAGCATAGCATCCCAACCATCTGGACCCCTCCTCCTACAGATTTCATAAAGATCAACTTCGATGGGGCATTCAAAGGGAACCCGGGACCAGCGGGATATGGAGCCACACTCAGAAACTCCAATGGAGAGATCCTCTGTTTGGTAGCAAGTTACTTGGGGGAAACCACAAATAATGCAGCAGAGCTAACGGGCCTCTTGCAAGGTCTCGAAGAAGCAATCTGATCCAGGTGGATATCGGTGGCCACCCACCTTCTCCAACTGGCCCAAAACATGTTTCTGGCAATTTTGGTAATTTACTATTTTTAGCAGTTTTTAACTTCCGGGGCCATTTTGAGGCCCTAAATGATGTTTTTTGAGAAAACGGGGAGCAACATGGATCATAGATTGATGTTGCTCACCCAAAAGTTGTAGTTCTCGGATAGATCTTTCCAACGAGCTATCATACACCTAAAACAGAGATCGTATGCAAAAGTTACGACCCCGGGAATTTGATGCACCAACTTACCCAAACGAGGCCCACGTGACTTTTGACGCTTCATCTCCCAGGGTTAGGTTTTTGGATGTCTAGGGTTTTTGGAATTCCTGTTTATTGTAAAAAGGCCTTTAGAACCTCATTTTAATCATCTTCTTGCGAATGCGAGTAGTCGTCACATCTCTTTTCAGAGATAAGCTGCCACCATTCTAGCGAGTCTTTCACTCTATATTTTACAGTCTCTGCACATTTCTTTCATTAATAGAAATCGTGTATTACTGTATATCTGTGTTTATGGTTGCATATCTGATACATTTCTGTTATATTATTGAATACCTGCGATATCTCTGTGTATTTCTTTATTATATCTCCGCTCTCATTTCATGCCGAAAAGAATCGGGATCAGTGGTATCAGAGCAGGCTGCTCTTGATCGTTTTCAGTGCATGTCCCTGACGAGGTCTGAGTATAGCAAGTTGGGTCTCGAGCTTGTCTCTCTTGAGGACAATCCCTCTCACACACCCAAGAAACCCTCAATGGCAGAAGAAAAGAAAAACGATGGAGCAGACGATCCTATCAGTCTGTTGCTTGAGCAAGCTCTCACGCGACAGAGGGACGAAATGATGGAGAATTTTTCCCACATCCTTCAATGCC
>ML789249.1:174085-211539 GCA_009831015.1 Picea engelmannii
TATTATCTGAAAAATATATCATAACTCATACCATTATCCATCAAACAAACTTGGGTCCATTACCCAAACCTGTGGTCTCCAACTTCTCATGGCCATAACTCTCTAACCGTGAGGAATTATGTGACGTTCCACATACCACCAGATATGGCATGAAAAGAACTATCCATCTAGGATAGTTTCACCAACAATTTCCTTGATCTTCATCTCATTATTCCTCATACAAGCATGGGTCCTCCAACCATTCTTTTAAGATAACTCAATCCGTAAAGCGTCTTCCCGTGAGGGCTTTCACCATAAGGGGACCACTTTGGAGTTCATCCATTTGTACACCTTATCAATCATGATAAGACAATAATAAGTCATCTATACATTTTTCCAAAAATGCATCCTATACCAATGGAACCACATTGATCCATCTTCATCATGTATCAATGACAACTCATTGATCCATCTTCATCTATGCATTCTCATCAAGGACAATACATATTATATTACATCAATCATCAATCAATCAATCCTTTGACATCAATCAATCACTTGACATCAATCAATGACATCAATCAATCAAACCATTGGCATCAATGACAACATGATCCAATAGCACGCTCCCTATTTTTTGGCACTCTCTTGATTCCTTCAAAACTTCCTTGATTCTCCCAAAAATTGGCCTACACCAACATGCCCCAAACAATAAAATCATGACTCATCCCGAGTCACTCATGAACTCTAGATCCTTTATCTTTTGTGTCAATACTTAATACATCTCTTCTATATGTTGGCATTTATCCTTATCTTGGTTTATCTTCTCTATCATAGCTTCCACCACCTACGCAGTGACTGGATGCCTTAATATTTTACTCCCCTCCAAGCCTATTTGTTTTATGTGTAGTTTCATTGTATCGATCTCCATGACGAACTTCTGTCCCTTTTCCTGCAGGGGCTCCAACTGAGCTTGTCTTTCAATTTTCTGTGCCTAGACTACTTTCTCCTATACCTGTAGGTTCTTCATTTTCGTAGTTGTCTTAATATTTTATGGTAGTGACATTGTCTTTTGTCTTTGTTTTAAGTCTTCCATTAACGCATGTACCTTCTCTTACCTTTCTTGCGGGTCTTGCAAGATTCCATCTTCTAAGATTTTTGTCCACAACTAGCCACTTTTTTGAGCAACTCTGTCATCCTATGTATGGTCTGCGCTATAATTTTTGTAGATTCAATTGTGTCTTTTTCTTATTTCTCTCTTACTTCTAGAGAAGTAGTGGGTAGTGCATGCTCCTCCAGTTCCTTTAACTGGTCCTTGTACTGCTCCAGGGCCCATTCTATTTTTCTCATCTTTTCTTCAGTAGATACTCCCTTTGAGTTTGCGCTTTCTGGGATGGTTCAAAATACCATGCCTATGCAATTCTCTATCTCATCTAATTTTTTTTGTACTATCTTCTTTCCCTTCCCTTATTGACTAATTTCTTCCTTCAGTGTAGTATTTTCCTCCTGTGGTATTTGTATGTTCATCACATCAGACCTTTCCTTGGATTGAATTTCTTGTGCGAAGCTAATATGTAATTTATACGACGCCTTTGTCAGGATCTTGGGAAACGCCATGTCCAATGTATCAATTTCCTTTAGGGGCTTCTTTGCTACCTCCTCGTCGATAAAAAACATCTCAGGGGTGATCATAAAATTGGCGCTCCCCTGCACTGTAAGTTGCATTGTTTCTCCCACAGGAACTCCTTCCTTAGTTTTTTTTGGTTTGTCTTTTGATGAATGTTATGACCCGATCCACAACTGCTCCAGCGCAATTTTCACTTCCTGCATTTTCTCCAGAATCGAAGCTATGCGGTTCTCTATATTCTCCCACACCTCTGACAACCAGTCTTCGAATGTTGTGCCTATTAGTTCCACATCATCTGCTATCAATGATGTTTCAAGTGGTTTTATGTGGGCCTTCCCCTTCTTCCTAGATCCACTTGCTTGATCTCATGTTCACATATTTTGGGTCTCTGAGGGCTCAGATGCTTCTGGAATCTATTTATCTATGACTATATCTTGCCCAATTTCTTTTTCCATGGGTATTTCTTGTGTCTGTTCCCTTTCTTTTCTCGTGCAAACCTATTTTGTTGTTCCTCTTGTGCTAGCGGAACCCCCCCCCCCTTTATCTACACCAGGGTTCAAGATGTAGATAAAGAGAATAACCCTCTAAAAGTCAATCAATTTTATATTCTACCCCGAACTTACCAAAACTAGTGTAAAGAAAGAAAATAATAGAAGAGATCGAGTAACTATACCTTTGATCTCATGTCTGGTGATGATATCCTCAAGCTTGGTAGTTCCACTAATTGCACAACTCCTCCCAAGGCTAACCTGCATCAAAATATAGGAAAACAAGAACTACAAGGATTCTATCCTAATCATAAGTTAGGGTTAGATATTAAATGTTAAGTATAAATCAATGAAAGTACACAAAAAACCATCATTTGGGACAAGAAAATGTGATTCTTTTATTCATCATACAAAGATTACAACTTACAATCTGTGTCGGCCATTGTTCTGCGAACCTAGTCTGGGTTCCTCTTTATCATGCTCAAAGTGAAACTTGAATCAACTCCTTCTCTCAATATTATGATCACCTGAAATAAAGGGAATGTATTGAATTGAGGGAGAAGGGGTTGATGAGGGAATGGTGAGGCAATATCTCACAAAAGGCAGCAAAGTCTTGGGCAAGCAGGGGAAGCGAAATTGGGATGATTTTCATTGTTCTTATGCATCGATGTAAAATGAGACCTCAACACCTTCGTTTATATGAGAAAAGGATGACTATTTGGTTGGGTGACGGGTTACAACAGGTGGATTTATTGGGGAACTTCCAATAGCCCTTAAATTTCAATGAATTCCTTGCATCTTTTTAATTTTTACAACTTTTGCAAGCATACACGTGTTGTAATGGTGCAGATATATGTACACTAGATATAGTGGTGAAGAAAGAATATGTACAAGGGCTATAATGGTGCAGGGAACACACATCTTCTAAAAAATGGTTTTTTAAGAAGAGCTTCTCAGCAATGCTTTGGAAAATTATGCAAGCAAGAGGGCCAAGGCCATGTATGCATGAGTAGGGAATTTTAGGGTTATAACATATTGGTGCCTACTCTGTGCATGGCAGAATCTATGTAGAACCATGTTGTTATTTATTATGTGTCCCTCTTTTCTTTTCTATGGGGTTGCTTCCGGCACTTGGCCATGTGCATCATTCTTATTTTTTCTCGCACCGTTTGTTCATTGTGCAGGGACTATTATGTCCTGTGTCTGAGTCTATCCTCTAGGTATTGTCCTTGGGATTACGACCAATTTCCATTCCTTGGGCCACTCTTGGACCTCCATCTGTATGTCCTGCATCGCCACACAATAGTTCAGCTATGTCCACTCCTTGGTTGGGTCCCTTTTTACCTGCACCCACATGTTATGGCGCGATGCTTGAAAATTGTCTATTTGTCCAAACTCCTGGACAATCTCTAGGGAAATCCTCTATGTGTCAGCTAAGCAGTTATGGGTCTCCAAGAAGTATAGAGAGAATACATCATTTTTTATTTTCTTCGCCTTTGCGTCTGTCGTGCTTCTAAGATATGTATAGTAGGCTATGCCATACTTCCCTATTCTCTGCAGGAACATGTTGTACATCAGTTATTTCCATCCTACAAGTGAAATGAAGATGAGTAACCACGAGTAGTGGAACTGAAAGTCCCAGTCCTATGTGTCCTTGCAATCCTCCAAGAAATAATTCAATAAATAAGGGGCCCAAGACATCGAGCTCTTTTTTGTGCACTGTGTTATCACATTTATTTGTAAAGGAGGGATGTTTTCCTCAGAAGTTGGTTGCTCAGAGAAATAATTAAAGAAAGCAGGCAAAAACTCACAATTAGGATTATATCCTAAGTTATAGGTGCGATTTGACATTTTGGCATGACATGATAAGACGCGCACAAATCTAGGTGGTTGAGAGCTAAGTGCCCTTGATCGATAGTCAAGGGTCATATCAGGGAATCAATGTGCACATAGGATAAAAAGGATAGAGTAGGCCAAGACAAAAAACCATGGCTTGTAAAGGTGCTACGTGTTAGCCAAAGACGCACATCGGGTCCAAAAGCGGGGAAGTTTCAAACCGCTTTTCACATCCCCAATATGATCATGTGCACATAATGTCCTATCACAGGCCAACAAGTGTCCACTCCTCGTCACTTCCGCTCCATCCATCTGTCTTCCACTCACTGTCCCACCGATACCTATCCTTTTCTCATCTTCTACCACCTGTTCCCCCTCGCTCCACATCACCTCCATCCCATTACACCTAAGATCCTACTTGTGAGGCCCTCATGCTATCCTCAGTCTCCTCATCCATCCACAACTGTCCACCTGGCCATCTCTTGCCCGCTACTCCATGCCGAGTGCGCCAATCACTTCATCAGCAGCCACGTCTGTCGTCAGGCTTCCCCGCAAACATCCATCTCAAACTGAGATGATGAACGCTGAGGATGCCACGCCTTACGGGTGCATAGTTGACTTGAGCCTTCCTCGATCCCAATGAATCAGTTATGAAGGTGGCTGGCGGTGGTTGAATGTCATTTCTGCGATTATTAGAAGGCATAGGAAAGGATCGATCGTTAGAAAGCTCATCACTAGGTCCATTCTAAAGCTTGCTTGTGTTTGATTGAAGTTAACGTTTGTTCAGAGACTGTATGCACAGTCCGAGAGGAAGCATTCACACGTCATGCCTTCAATGAAGCTTCTCGATTATGCTTTTGCGATTTTTGTTTTGAGTCTAAATACTCAATTTTGATATTTTTGTAAGGGTCGATGGAAGAGCTACGATCTTGCTTGTAAATTTTTAATGAGGCCTCTGTTTGTCTAGTTATGTACATGTATTTGAGACTTCTTGTTTAATGAAAGTCAACTTCTTTCCATCCTCCCGTAAACGTTATGTTAAGACAATCAGAATTGGAGGATCCAATCGAGGGTTGTAATGTTGTTGTCATGTAGTTTTGATCACCGCAATATTTTCACCATTTTTAATTAGTTTCTCCTGTTATCCTTTCCCCTCTCATACTAAGTAGCTCAGAATTGGAGGATCCAGTCCAGATTTTATAGTAGCATTACGATGTAGGTTTGATCATTGTGTTTTTGTAACTGTGTTGTTTATACATATCTTAGTGTCTAAAGCTTTGGGTCCAAGAGGATATCGTTCTTGAATCTTTTCCTCCTTAGGTTGTTGAAAGACCGGATGTCCATAGCACACCCTTATATATCCTTACCAGTTCTCCCACCTACTCACCCTTTTACTGCAACTTACTGACTGAAGTTAGATCAAGACCTCACTTAACTATGCATTGCATGGTCCAGGATTCTGAGTTAAAGCTATATAACCTTGAGACTGCATCCATTAGACCACCCTTTAAACTATTTAATGTGACATACAGACTGATGGGCCTTGGGCTTGCCTCTGCTACAATCTAGAGGTGACTTCCAATGCTAACATTTATGGTACCGTTGTTGGGGATGAATTGAATATTTTCCCTAGGATTGAACGAAAAATCTTACAGGTTTTGAAGGTGCATCAGAACTCGGTACATCAAGATTGTACTATGCACCTCACGACTCCATTGATGCAAATCTATTGGAGACTCCACAGTTTTAGTTGTGGCTTCTAGAGGAAGACACACGAGGTCTACTCCACATCTACCTTTGGAAACACTTGAAGTTGACCCAGAGAAAATTATCAGAAAGGGAAAGGCCCTTCATGAGGGTAATTCTACTGCTGAAGCAGTTATTTCTCATGATTTTCATTATCCTATAGGAACTCCAATTTTTGAGTTTTATCCTTCTGTTACACCCTCTGTTGGAGTTTCCCGAACTTTGAATTTTGGGAGTGTTCATGTTCAGTTTTCCCCTCCTGGTCTGGGATTGGAGGGAGAAACCATTGTCACTTCTCTCATCCCTGAAGTTGTACCATGGTTTAGACCCAGTTCCTCAGAATATTTTCCTACCCTGGGCTTCACCACTCCTCCTCCTATTATTGTTTCCACTACCATAGAAGGAGAAACCTCAGTTCCCTCAAGCCCTCCATATTTTTCTCCAAATCCTCTATTGTTTCCCTTTCCTCTTGGAAGCTCAGTTCCAAACTCCCCTGTTCTAACGCCTTCCCCTCCTACTTCACCTCCACCTCATATCCCTATGGAAGGTGATAATCCTCCTAGAAATAGAATGGATACCATAGTGGTTGCAAGATATCCCCCCCTAGTGTTACCTCAACCCATGAATTCTCTCCCTGCTGGAGATTACCTGAAATATATGCTCAAGTTCACTGGAGAAGAAGACATAATTTCTTAAGAGAACCTTGTTGCCTTCTAAAGTTATGCATATAATCTAAATATTGAAAATGAAGATGTCTAGATGAGAGTCTTTGTCCAGAGCTTTTATGGTGAGGCTAGAAAGTGGTTTAGAGGCTTGACTCCTGGATCTATTGTTGGGATTGAAACTCTAGATGATGTTTTCTTGAGGTATTGGGGGGGAAAAAAGGACTTTATGTATTATATCACAGAGTTTGGGTCCTTAAAGAGGAAAGAGGGAGAATCAGTCTCTGACTTCTCCAAACGATTCAATAAGATGTACAATAAAATCCCTGCCGAGATAAAGCCTACTGAAACCTCTGCCAAAATAACTTATGCTAGTGCTTTTGACCTTGACTTATGCCTCTTTCTTAGAGAAAGAAGAGCTACTTCCCTGGCTCATATGCAAGAGGCATCCCTAGAAGTAGAATAAAATGTATTGGTAGTTGATAGACTTAGGAACAAAGCTGACATAGACAGAGGAAGAGGGATATCTAAGGCCTCAACATCTGGTTCTTCTGCATCCCAACCTCAAGTGTATGAATTGACCAAGATGGTGAAATCCATTTCTGCAGAAATGGAGAAGATGAAGTTTGAAGGGAAGCAAGCCTACAAGAACATCGCAAATATTGATAAGAGATGCAACTTCAGGAGGTTGAATAATAATGCTCCTCATATTATGCCAAGGGAGACTAGAAACAGAGATAGGGATGATAAAAAAATCAAAATCCCTCTTCAAAATAACCTTGTTGTTGATGAAGAAGGAGAAGAGGAAGAGCATGACCCTGAAATTCATTGTATTGGAGAAACCTCACCTTTTCCCCATTTAACTCAATCTGCCTATGAGGAGTCTTTCATGAATAGTCAAATAAATGAGCTAAGAAAGGGGGAGAAAGCCAATAGTAGTCCAAATAAATATAACCTTAGGTCTAAGAAGAAGGAATGGAAGTTTGACATCCCTGATCAGCCTTCCACAGAAGAGAATCCTACTAAAGATGCGACAAACAACAACAAAGAAAATAAATCTCAGAATCCTCCACCAATAGCCAAAGACCTTGTCCCAGAGGTAAGAGAGATTCAGAAGCCCCCTCCCTCCTTTATTTTTGATCATGAAATTCATAAGATCTGAATCCTTATCTGCCTTTCAGAGATATTCAAACACGAAGACTTCAAAAGGTCCCTCTCTAAGCCATTTCAGCCTGAGCCATCTTGTCATCCTATAGACTCGGTAAATATCCAAGATGAAAATTTTTGATGGAAGAACTAGGACTAGAGATCATAAAGGCTTATCATGATTTGTATTCTTTAGATTCAAGGAGGGTGCAATGTCTTGATAAAATATCTAGTTGTGACCTTGTTTCAGCTACCCATGAAAAGTGTGTTCATGGATATTGTCGTGGCTGGCATTCCTCCCAATTTTGGCATGCTTTTTTCAAGATCTTGGATTAAAAGGCTTGGGGGAACCTCACAGATGGACCTCACATATGCTACCATTCTTGTTTTAGGAGGGGAGCGTAGAAGACTATATAGAGAAGCTCAATTGGCCTATATTATTAGTGATGAATATGACCCCACCAACCATCCTATCTTTGCACTTGACACTGAGTTGGGGCCCAGTTTGTTGCAGTTAATTGATGCTCCCGAGCCTACTTTAAATCTCAAAAAGAAGTCCATGGGTTTTCATGAAGCCTATTTCTCCACCACCTGTGTTTGGAAAATGTTTTTTGATGGAGCCTCCTCTAAGGATGTTGTTGGTGCCAGAGTAGTTTTAGTTTCACTAGCCCAGGAAGCCATATCTTTGTCATACAAACTGGAATTTAAAGCTACCAAGAATGTGGCAGCATATGAAGCTCTTTTTTTAGGCTTAAGGGCTACAAAATACATGGGGATTAAGGAAATTTTTGTGTTTGGAGATGCATAACTGATTGTTAAACAAATTAGAAATATGTATCAAGCTAAGCATCATAAGATCAAAACCTATAGAAACGAAGTATGGGACCTCATTGATATTTTTATCTCGGCTTTCAACATTTCATATATTCCAAGGGAAAAGAATGTCGTGGCCGATTCTCTGGCTGTTTCAACAAGCAATTTCAAAGTCCCTCTGCCACCTAAAGTCAGGTATGATGTAGAAGTGAAATATAGACCCTCTATACTTGGCAATCTCAAGCATTGGAAAGGGTTTGAGGATGATCTTGAAATCAAAAGATTCCTAGAAACTATCAAGGAGTTTTCTGTATTGCACATTGATCAAGATAATAACTCTGAAATAGAGCCCCATCCTGATGTTTTCTTGAAAACGATTGTTGATCGTCACATTGTCCAGCTACCCAACAATCACATCCCAAAGGGACTCGTTCCTTTGGAAAGGATTTTTGACAGAAATGATGTGGCAATGAAGGGTAAAATCTCAAATGATGATGTTGATGTGGCTGAGTGCAATATTGGCACAGAGTAGGACCCAAAATTTGTCAAATTGTCAAGCAGGCTGTCAAGAGAGAAGAGGGTCGAGTATACTGAGCTATTAAAGGAATTTGTTGATGTGTTTTCTTGGACATACAAAGATCTCAGAACATATTGTTATCACTCTAGGAAACTCTCCTAGACTGTATGTCAGAGATGCCTGGTAACTTAACCTTTTTGTAACTATTTTCTCTTATAATGGGTGTGGGTTTGGATAGAGATGAATATCTTAATCACTGGATTGTATCTTCAAGACAGTCTAGCTATATTCATGCAATACAAGGCCTTCAAGAGATATTATCAGATAATTTTGTAAATCAAATGGATAACAAAACCAATCAGTTAACCAAAACATACATAGGCAATATATATGATGGGTCAACAAACTAGCCAAGGATGCTTATGATTCTTGCTTAACAGTCAAAAGTAAGATGACAGTTAGCATGAGACTATTAAACATAGACAAAAGAATGATTTAAACTCATATGCATAGACAAAGATGAAGGAGAGTCTGACAATAACAAATGAAAGAAGCTTGTAGGCTTAATATATTAAAGAAAGTGTATTTTTACTATAATAGTGGACTATAGAACTCAAAATTGAACCATTTGTTCCTCAAATGTTCTTGGATTTATAGCCTTTTACAAACAGTTTCCATATCTTAGATTATTGGATCGAATTTGGCCCAAAATAGAAAATCAATAACTGACCCAAGAGAGCAGATACAGATCCTATAAACTAGGTCAGTTCAAATTATCGACTGATCTCTATGTTCTTTAAATTCTTTGGCAGAGGTAGTGAGCCTTTCGAGGCTACTAGATCTCATTTGATATAGGATGAGTTGAACATGACACTTGTTGACAATCAAACAGTCTTACATCCTTTAAAATAGCTAATCGTTGTTTTACGTTTCTATCTTGTAGAACATCTCCAAAACCAAAACAAACTCTTGATAAGGATGTCATTAATTATCTTCCATCGATTGGAACCACTTTTGAGGCTTTTGAACAAGGAAAACTTGGACCTGTGCAAAAACATTAGCTTTCTGCCTTATCATTGCTTTCGGTAGCTAGAGTAGATAGAATTCAGGCCGATTAGCTACCAAAAGTTCTACTTTCGGTGACTAATGAACAATCGATTTGTTCTCCTAAGCCACTGAAACCTGAGATTATCAAAATTTCAAAAATACCCTTATCTTATCTCAAAAATTGATCCAGGTGGATATTGGTGGCCACCCACCTATTCCACTTGGACCCCCACCATTGCTTCTTTTAGTTTTTCAGTTTTCGTACGGTTTACTATTTTTAGCAGTTTTTTCGGGTCCTGAACTTCCGGGGCCATTTTGAGGCCCTAAACGATGTTTTCTTGGGTATGTTTCTCTCACCAAATAACATATAAAAATGCTATTTTGTCTCAAGTGTTGTAGGCCTCGGATAGATATTTCCAACGAGCTATCATACACCTAAAACGGAGATCGTATGCAAAAGTTACGACCCCAAGAAGTTGATGCACCAACTTAACCAAACGGGGCCCACATGACTTTTGGCGCTTCATCTCCCAGGGTTAGGTTTTTGGATGTCTAGGACTTTTTGCATTCCCATTTATTGTAAAAAGGGCCTTCAGAGCCTCATTGTAATCATCTTCTCACGGATGCGAGTAGCGGCCACATCTCTTCTCAGAGATAAGCTACCAGTGCCCTAGCTAGTTTATTTCCATTATGTCTGTAAGCATATTTCAGTCATTTGTTATTAATGAAATGAAGTCTTATTTCTGCTGCATCTCTGTGTTTATGTGTATTTTTGTATTTCATTGTTTTCCTACATAAATCTTGATCAGTGGTATCAGAGCGGTCTGCTCATTCTCGATCCTTCTTTGCATGTCCCCAACGAGATCGGGGTATAAGGAGTTGGGGCTCGATATGGTTGAACCTTTGCAAGATCAACCTCGCAAACCCCGACAACCGAACATGGGGGAAGAAAAGAAAGATGAGGGATTAGGAGATCCTATCAAAATATTTCTCGAGGAGGCCCTCGAGAAACAAAGGAACATGATGATGGACAACTTTTCCCAGATTCTTGAACGGATTCTGACTGGCGGTGCATCAACATCCATAAGCCACTCTGGAGTTGCCACTCCTTTTAAGGTACAAGTAAACTTTGATATTACCATATTTGACTGCCAAATATATGCAGATGTCGTAGATAGATGGTTGAATCTGTTAGAAGGATATTTCTCGGTTCATGACTTTTCCAACCGAGAAAATATTATTTTCGCACTCCTCAAAGCTGCCCCCCATGTCAAGGACTGGTGGGAAACCTACTCGGAGAAAGAGGGCGAGGGAGAACCCTCTTTGTTCTCGGCCGCACCCACTTGGAATTCTTTCCAAGACTCCATCAAGGAACAATATTATCGCGTGGGGAGCTATGAGGACAAACACATACAATGGACTACATTGCGGCAGCAAAGGGACCAAGATGTGCATGAGATGACGAATCTGTTTCATACCCTACGCACAAAGTTGTGTATCAAATATTTAGAGAAAAATTTGGTGTTAAAGTACCGTAGTTGTCTACATAGATACATTCAGGATGAAATGGAGTTCCTCGACATCTCCTCACTTGGTGTGGCATACCGATATGCTGCCAAGATTGAGCAGAAGTTCAAACAGAAGAAGCGAGACTTTGGGTCTACAAATTAGAAGCATGGGAAAGGTACTCCCAAACCTCAAAAAAAAGGACCAAGCCAAGGCAGGGAAGCTCATGAAAACCCGCCAAAGCCACAAGCAAAGAACAACACCACAAAGCCAAAAAAGGACATGGGGAAGTGGTGTGAGTTCCATAAGAGCTCCACTCACAACACAAGTGAGTGTCAGGCCAAGCAGTCACTAGTAGCCAAGTTGAAGGCTTTTGAATCAGATGCATGCTCTGACTCTGAATCAGAACATGACAAGGGGAATGACAGGGGGAAGTAGATTATTGATGCAGAGCCCAACGCCACCATTTCCACCACGAAGATCCAGAAGGAGGAACCAGAAGATCCAGAGGAGGCAGAGCGTCTCTTCCATTCCAAGATGTGGGTAAAGGGTTCCCCGTTGCAGTTCATTGTCGACAGCAAGAGCCAGAGGAACCTCATCTTGGTAGAGGTCATGAAGCGTTTGGGCTTGCCGACCATAGCACACCAACAACCATACACCATCGGATGGTTTCACCAAGGACGAGACCTCTGCGTCAGTCAACAATGTCACCTTCCCTATAGCATCAAGCCCTTCACGAATGAATTATTATGTGACATTGCTCCTCTTGATGTTTCTGATGTATTATTAGGCCAATCGTACTTGTGGAAGCAACATGTTGTGTATGAGTCCAGGCCTCATGTTGTTATTATCACTTTGGGCAATAAGTTGTACAGGATACCGGAGATAGCACCGCCTACCACCATCTCTTTGGTTACTGCAAAACAATGCAGTAAGCTCTTTTCCAAAACCAGGAAATTTGTTTTCCTGATGATCCACCCTCATGGAAAGAGGAAGACTGTGGCCATGACCTATAGAAAAGGCCCCACTGCATGAAAACAACATATGGATAACGTCATGGAGGAGTATGAGGACATCTTCACCTCCCCCACAGGGGTGCCTCTACACTACCAGGTCAAGCACCCCATCGATCTGACCCTAGGTGCATTGCTGCCCAATGGACCCATCTACTAGCGCTCTGTCCTGGAGAATGACGAAATCAAGAGGCAGATTCAGGAGTTATTGGAGAAAGGTCACATCCGGCCAAGTTCATCGCCCTGTGGGAGCCCGATCGTATTGGTGCAGAGGAAGGATGGGACTTGGAAACTCTGCATTGACTATCGGGCACTAAACAATATCCCTGTTCAGAATAGGTACCCGATCCCATGGATTGATGACCTTCTAGACCAACTCAAGGGGGAAAAATATTTCAGCAAGATCGACTTGAAGTTTGGGTATCACCAGGTACCAATTGAACCCTCTGATGTGTGGAAGACTGCATTCAAATCCAAGGAGGGCCTTTTTGAATGGTTGGTCGTGCCTTTCGGGATGACGAATGCCCCTGCAACCTTCATGAGGCTAATGGATGACATCCTGTGGCCATTCACCAACTCATTTGTAGTGGTGTACTTGGATGACATTCTGATCTTTAGCCAGACTTGGGAAGAGCAACTCCACCATATCCGACAGGTCCTCCAAACACTCTGGCAACACAAGTTGTGTGCCAATTTGGAGAAATGCACTTTTGGCATAACCCAGGTTTGGTATCTGGGATACATTATTGATGAGCGGGGGGTGCATGTGGATCCAGCAAAGATCCAAGTCATTCGGGATTGGCTAGCCCCGACCACCCTAACAGAGCTCCGCAACTTTTTAGGTCTTGCCAATTTCTACTGCAGGTTTGTGTTGGGATTCTCTCATATCACTTGGCCCTTGAGTCAAGTCACCAAGGGAGGAGCTAAAGAAAAATTCTTTTGGTCTGAATCTCAACAGAAGGCATTCGGGGAGTTGAAACATTTCCTCTGCTCTGCACCAGTGCTCACATTACCAGACTTGCAACAACCATTTGAGATCGAGACAGATGCCTTTGACTATGCTATTAGGGTAGTCCTTACTCAACATGGGCATCCAGTGGCATATCAAAGTGAGACACTTTCTAACACAGTCTGGAAGTATCCCACTTATGAAAAAGAAATGTATTCCACTGTGCAGGCTTGTCAGCAATGGAAGCATTACATTTTGGGAAAGGAAACGGTCATCCACACAGACCACCGACCCCTGCAGTTCATATAGACACAAGGGAAGTTGCAGAACGATTTCCATCTGTCTGTAATCATATTTCAGTCATTTGTTATTAATGAAATGAAGTCTTATTTCCATTGCATCTCTGTGTTTATGTGTATTTATGTATTTCATTGTGTTCCTACATAAATCCGGATAAAAAATGCTTTAGGACAGATCTTTTTAGGCTTCTGCATCTTGCTTAAAATTTGTAGGGTTATTGGTTGTCTCTAGTTCATTGCACTGAATTGCCACATCTGCAAGGGTCTCAAGAGAAGCATGTGTCTGATCCTGGTGTTTTGAATACATATCTTGTTTCCTCAAAGCCCTAACCTTTTTCTTCAAACACTAAGATACTCTCCATAAGTTGTTGTAGTTTTTTACAATCTTGTCCTTCTTTTTCTTCTCCTTTATTCTTTCATGGGCTAATCTTTCCAAAGATGAGTTGCTTTCTGCAAAGCTCTTTGACAGAGTTACATACCTAGTTTTCATTACCCTTTCTAGAACTTCTTTCTTGGCTAACTTCTTCTTAATCTTATTGATTTCTTTTGATTTACTTTGCTTCACTCATTTTCTAGATGAGGCATCTTCAATTTGTGGTTCTTGTTCTTCTTGAGGTGTAGGTGACGTAAGGTTCTCATAACTTGTTGTGTATATATCCACAAAAACAAAATTGTCACGCCCTATGGTAACTGAATCCTCATGCCCTATTTCAATCTGGTGCTCTTCATCCTCCGATTCTATGTAAGGAAGATTAAGGATGTCTCTGTTCACTGGGGCTTCTTTGTCCTTTTCTTCTTCACTGTTGAAATTTAATTTCTTCTTAGTTTTGCCAAGATTAGAGGAAGGAGAGGGTTGATTGACTGGGGCTAGAGAGATATTTCTCCTCCTCTTCTTTTCACTTCTGGGAGTGGAAGACCTCTTGGAATGAGGACTCTTTTTTCCCTCTGGCTGAACTCAGTCTGGAAATCATTCCAGAATAAGAAGTAATTCCAATCTTTAGCTCTTCTTCGCAACAACTCACAAACCAAAAGTTTGATCAGACTATGGTGGGATAATCTACCTGCAACTTGATTGGGCTTGGCTTGGACTTGATAAGCCATCTTGGATTAACTTCAGTGGAGAAAATAGGGTAGATTGAGTGGGTTTCTACCAGTCAAATGATTTATATGTTTAAAATGGTAAATCATCACCCTGTTGTATCACCCTTCACAAGTTACATAAACCATTATGGCTTTTAATAACTGTTGCCATTTCTCTTCAAGGAAAGATACAGGAATATGTTTTTTCCATATCAAACCCCTATGTTTTGGTTTCAAATAAGTCTTGAATTCCACATTCTTAGTAATAGTAGTTTTAAACCATTTCTCTCCAGTCATGGGAAGATCTTTCACTTCATCTATCTCGAATTCATCCTGGCCTATGATTGCTTTCTTTCCATCGAAATTGAGGGCAAAGGCCTCTGCCACCTGCTGATGAGAACTCTGTAATTTTTTGCAAAAATTGTAACACCTTGCATCATTGAACATTTGACATACCTCCGGGTGTGATTCCAGGTAACTAATTTTGTTGAGCTCTTTCCTCAGGGTTAACGCTCCTTTCTTCATTTTCCACAATGTTTTCGCACACCTGTGATTGAAGGAGCATATTTTGGGGGAGAGTTGCACCACGTAGAATTAGTGAAAGTCGGTTTGGTTGTGATAGAAATGAGAAAATTGGGGTGATCTTCAGAACGTGGCACTGATTACAAAGGATGTGGCGGAACGGTTGATGATTTGCAGCAATCATGGTGGATAACTGTAATAAATGGAGGGTACATAAGCACATGGCTTAGTGATATAATGATCTGGAAGGATTCACTTATATCATAGAGGGATCAACTTCCAGTCGTGAACGGTTCATTCTCCATTCTTTTCGGTGGCTTATTGCAATCATAAAATGTTAAACCCAATGGTTGAAACATGTGATAGGATGTGTTGGATCTTTCCCTGCTTCTGCGGTTTCGGTGGCTAAAATGGCAATGGATTCCTTTGTTTAAGCTTCTGAAAGCTAAGGCTTTTGATGTCTAATGAACAATCAAAATGTCTTCCTAAGCCATTGAAACCTGATATTTGAATTAGATCAAATAAAAACTAAACAAACATTTATTTAAACTTTATTACATGCGTAAATCATTGAGAAATGAGCTTTTTAAAAAATTCAAAAAAGTACCTTTTCAAAGAAATCCTATCACCTAAAATAAAAATCTCAATTGATATATTTGAGGAGATAAAATTGGTTCCTATTGGGGGTGAAAGCCTCCCCGTGAGGTTTTAGGAACCACAGAACCAATGCCTTTCCTGAAAAACAAAAAATCAAACCTATCTACTAGTGTTTCCATTGGGCATGGAGTTATTTTGTAAAAACAAAGCTGAAAATAAAAATTACAATGACAAGGCTTCAAAGCCTTAGATGAAATAGATTTTCAGAAAACACCCATTGACTGGGCCACCAAACATTTCTTCACCTTCCAGACTTTGCAGAATGAAGGTGTTGTTGTGCTATACTTGAGTTATCATGAAAGGACCAGTCCACAAAGAGTCAAACTTTGTGTGCTCGCCTTTATCTCGTCTGAGGGTATCCCATTTCAGAACCCAGTCACCAACCTGAAAGTTGTCCACCTTTTCTTTTATGTCAAAATTATCCTTGATCCTCTTTTGATGAGCCTCTGATTTATCCACCAGTTGTTCTCTGACTTGCTGCAACTCTACCAAGTCAAGCATTCTTCTCATCATATCATTTGATTTAGTTTGTTCCTCCTGAAAAAACTTAGCCACTGGTAAAACTAACTGAATGGGGAAAATGGAATCAGTTCCATAAACCAGTTTGAAGGGAGAATCTCCTATGGATTTCTTGTTAGTTACTATGTCTGCCCAAAGAGCAAACTTTAGTTTAGAATCCCAACTCTTTTGATTCTCCTCCAACATCTTTTTGATGATTATGACTAGACTCTTATTGGATGACTCGGCAAGGCCATTACCCTGAGGGTAGTAGGAAGTAGAGTGTACCAATTGAATGCTCGTTGATTTACACATGTCAACCAATGCATCAGCTTTGAAAGTTGTTGCATTATCTATGACTAGCCTTTTTGGGCAACCGAATCTGCTCAGAATGTTCTCATAGAGAAACTTCATGACGACCTGATGAGTGTCATTTCTAGTGGGGATTGCCTCTATCCACTTTATAAAATAGTTGGTGGCTACCAATATCCATTTATGCTGACCACTAGAAGAAGGATTAATCTCGCCTATGAAATCTAAACCCCACTGCTGAAAAGGACCATTCACTACAATGGGTCTCAGGGGCAGATATTTTAGTTGTTTCTTTCCTATGAATCTTTGACACTTATCACAAGATTTCATAAAGGTGCACACATCTGGAAAAATAAAAGGCCAATAATACCCATCCCTTAAGATCTTACGAGTTTTGGTCTTCCAGTAATGATGGCCTCCACTAATACTTGAATGAAACTGATGCATGACTTCAGTTGACTCTTCTTTGTCTAAACATCTTAGTAGTAAACTAGTAGGATCTTTCCAATACAAAAGATTATTATTAATGCAAAATTTAATTTCTCTGAGCTTAAGGGCTCGGGATTGAGTCATGCTAAGTTCAAAATAAACATCCAACTTCTATAAAAAATGAATAATACCTGAATACCACTCACATGAAGACAAATGCTCGGCCACACCTGATGGTTGTCATGTTGTTCTTCTGCTGCTACCCCTGTCTGCAAACTTGTTGAACTTTCCCCAATGAAATTTATGTCCAAAAGATCGCAGTTCTCTCCTATCAAAATCTTGGCAAGGCCTTGGCCTTTTATCATTTTAGTGGGCTTCAGTTCTATGTCAAAGTCAATCATCTTTGCGATCCATTTAGCTCTCTTTCCATCAATATCAGGTTGAGTCAATACATCCTTCACAGAGGCTGAAGGAACATAGGCGACAACCTTTGCATGGAGGATATAAATTCTGAAAGCTTTTAATGAATTAATGAGATCATAAGCTTTTTTTTCTATAGGATCATACCTTAGTTCAACGGCTCTGAGTGCTTTGCTAAAAAAGGCCACCGGGTGATCAAGACTTTCATCATCTTTTTGTAACAAGATTGCTGCCATAGTGTCATAGGAAGAAAAAGAGAAAATATAGAATTTCTTGGTGTAATCTAGACTGATTAGAGTGGGGGATTCCATGATAGCCTATTTTATATCCTAAAATGAAATTCTTGCATTAACTGTCCATTTTATCTCGGATCCCTTTTTTAGCATAGAGGTTATGTGTTTCACTAACTCAGCAAAATTTGGAATAAATCTTTTGATAAAATTTATCTTACCGAGTAGAGATTGGATATCCTTCTTTGACCCTGGTATGGACAACCATTGAATTTCTTCCACCTGAGTTGGATCAATTTTCACTCCTTCTACTGAAACAATGTGGTCTAGGAGCTTACCCTTCTTGAGAGAAAATTGAGATTTTTTGGGGTTCAACAAAATCCCAAACTGTCTTCATTTCAAAAATACTCTTTTCAGATGCTTCAGATGCTCTTCATGACTGCTAGAATAAACTGTGATATCATCAAGATAGATGAGGACAAACATGTCCTTCTCTCCCACGAAACATATGTCCATGGCCCTTTGAAAAGTATCCCTGACATTCATTAGCTCGAATGACATCTTGGCGTACATGAAGGTACCCCAAGGAGTAGTCAAGGTAATTTTTTCTTGGTCATCAGGATGTACAGAAATCTGGTTATAGCCTGAGAAGCCATCTAGGAAAGACATGACAGTGGCCCCTAAAATTCTTTGTAGCAAATGTTCCATCTTGGGTAGGGGATAGTTGTCTTCCTTTGAGAATTTATTTAGGTTTCTAAAATCAACACATAACCTGATCTCACCATTTTTCTTTCTCACTATTACTAGATTTGCAATCCATTTAGAGTATCTTAAAGGAATTATAATTTTGGCATCAAGGAACTTTTCGATATCTTTTTCAATTACGGGAAATAGGAGAGGACTGATAGGTCTCATTTTCTGTTTGAAAGGAATGGTATCTTTCTCAAGGGAAATCTTATGTTGAATGACCTCAAGATCATAGGTTTTCAAATCACTGTATTTCCAGGCAAAAACATCAGCAAATTCCTTCATAATGCTGCCATATTTAGACCTCTGATCAACGGTTAATTCAGTAGATAGATTTATGGATTTAGGATGATTTTGGCTTCCTATATTGTGCTCATGGACATCAGGATATTTCTCCTTCTTATTAGGTTTGTAGGGGACATTGTTTTGATAAAAAATATTCTCAACAGGCACCAAACCTCAAGGTATATAATTGTTGGGCAGTTGAATGATATCATGCTGACCTATTTTTCTTTTTAGCTTAGGCTTCTTGGATTCCTCTATATTTTTATTTTTCTGGTTAATATGCATATCAGAAAATTCATCTACCACCTGGAGAAATCTACTAAGCTCATCATCATCTTCAAAAAATTTCCAATATTTGATATTATTGAGCAGGGATGGTCTATATTTGACTTGGATTTCATAATTTAGTCTAGGAGGCATGGGAGGAATAAACATACTGGCTGAGACAACAAGGGAATTAGCAATATGATTCATAGCTCTGGGTACATAAGAAATGTCAAAAATGGAAAAAGAGTCCCTGATTTTCCATACCTCATCCCTGTAGGCTTTTAATCTGACATGTTTTTCTTGGAAAGTACTTTTCACTTGTTGTATGATGAGATCCACGTCTCCAAACACTTTTAGTCATTTGATTCCCATCTCATTGGCATAATTTAATCCTAATAGAAAATCCTCATACTCTGCTATATTGTTAGTAGTTTTGAAATCAATCTTAAAAAACAAATGCATAGTCTCTTTCAAAGGAGAAATCAAAACTACACCTGCACCTGCTGAGTCTTTGGTACTGGCACCATCAAAGAACATTGTCCACACGGGAGTACTCTCCCCATCAGTCTGCTGATAAGTAGGCTTTGTGAGTTGAAAAGGAGCTAGATGAGAATCATCTATTTGCAGAATGCATGATCCAAAGTCTGTGTCTAAAGCATAAATTAGATGGTTTATAGAAATTTTCCCATCACTAATGATGTAGGAAAGTTGATTTTCTCTGTAAAGTCTCTTTATCTCTCCTCCAAACACTGGGATTGTGGCATAGGAAAGATCCATCTACAAGGTACCCCCTATCCTGTTTCTCCATGAATGCGACAAGAGGAGGCCTAACTTGGGTGGAATATCAACCACTACAACATCCATTACCATGTTTCACATTGGCAGCTGGGCAAGGTTTATGACAAGGTCTTTTATGAGGCCGAGGCATCTGACTTTCCTAGAGTCAAAAGAGAAGAAATCATGGTAAGGTTTTGTGACATCAAGCCCAAGTTCATCCATCACTTCTTTAGGCATAAGATTGTGTGATGCTCCCGAGTCAAGCAAGCAGTTGTGAAGGATCTTGTCATGGATATTTAGGGATGTGTAGAAGGGTGGACAAGAGTCATCTTGGTCTTCTACCATAGGTCCTATAGTCACTGTGGGCTTGTCATATTGAAGGTTTATGTAATCAACAACTGGAGGAGTCTTTGGTTGAAGGGACTTCAGGATAGTAGACTTGAATATTTCATTCTTCATAAGTTTAGTCAATGGCATAGGTATTTTCACCTTCCAAATTTCTGATTCAAAATTAAATGAGTATGACAATCTATCAAAAGGTTTTACCTCATTAAGAGGAGCTCTGAGGGAGACTTGTTCTTTGGCTTGGTGTTGAAATTTCTTCTGTTGTTGTTTTGCAGGAGTGGACGTCTTCTTTACAGGAGCAGCAGGCTACTTGGCAGGAACATATTTTTTTTTCCTGGGAGAAGCAAGCAATGGCTTTGGAGTAGTAGTATTAGATCTTAAATTGTAACCTGGCTGATCATCTATTTGATAAAAATATTCTTCAGTTCTTTCCTCATGAATCTTCTCGTCCATCTGGGCCTCATAATTTGTTTGTGTCAAAAAGGGGGAATCATTTTCATCCCCGAAGTAACTGATGTCATCTTCTTCTTCAATTTTTTCATGATATAACTCTTGTTCTTCTCCTAGCATTTCATTTTGGAATGGGGCCCTGATCCTTTGGTCATCAGTTGCATTCTTGTCTCTCTGAAGGATCTGGACCTGCTGGTTATTCCTTCTGTAAGGGAATGCATTGGGATTCTTGGGAGCATAAGCATTAAGCTCTTTACTTCTTACTGGTTGCTGACTCTGAATTTTCAGTTTTGACATTTCTGAGGTCAAGCTATCCAACATCTTGGCCATCTTTTCCATTCTGGTATTTGAAGAAGAATTAGGATTAGAGGATGACTTCTTTCTCTCAAATTTTCCTTTGAGTTTCTGAGATGCCATAATATTATATTCAACCTCAAGAGAAACATCTTGCATTAAAGCGAGTGTGGTTGACCTTCTTTCTCTAAGGATTAAGAAAAATTCTGGATCAGAAGTAGAAGAGTAAGTGATATTTAATGATGCATCAGTTGGCTTGATCTCTGCAAGAATCTTGCCAAACATATTATTAAATATTTTGGTGAAGTCTGAGACAGAATCCCCATTTTCTCTTCTTAGATTTCGGAATTCAAAAATATAATACAAGAGATCTCTTCTTTCTCCCCAATGTTTCAAAAACACCTCATGTAACTACTCAATGCCTGCCACTGAATTTTCCGGCAGTTCCTTGAACCACTTCCTGGCTTGGCCATCCAAGCTCTGCACAAACATTCTCGTCCAAACATCTTCCTTTGAAATGTTAATGTTCTCAGCATAAGCATCGAAAGCTTCTATATGTTCTTAGTAGTATAATCCCCAGATCCAGTAAACTTCAACATATATTTATGATAATCTCCTATCGGCATCGCTAATAAGGGATTGGGCAACACAAGAGGGGAATACCTATTGGCTAAGATCTGTTCCATTTTTGTCAAAGGGGCAGCCATGGAAATCTTGGGGGTTGATGCAGAGAAAGAAGTTTCTGTAGATGATGGATGAGAAGGGATATGTGAGACTATGGACAGTGGTGGTCTTACTTCACTGAGGAAAGAAGGAGAAGCACTGGTAGGATGACTACTCTGGAAAGTGTTTCCTGAATAAGGTGGAAAGTAAGAGGCTTTGTAAAACTGACTGAGCGGTAAGGCCAAGTTTTCTTCACCTTTAGAAGAAAGATCTTTTAAAATATCTTCAAGAATGGGTAGACTGGTATGAGTATGGAAAAAACTCTCTATAGTCTTAGTTGGTGAAGAATTCAAAGAAGAGGAAGATTCCTTTTCTTGGAGGGATTCTACAAATTCTTCTCTTAAGTTGGATATAATAACATTCTCAGAAATAGAATCTATAATATTAGAGGAAATTGAAGGCTCATCACCCTTCAAGCTTTCTGACACAATCTCAATTTTCTAAGAACTAGAGGTTTCAGTAGAAGGGGATTCAACAAGAGGTTCTCTAGATACAAAAGAAGAAGTGTTTCTTGAAATACCTAGATTAGATGCTCTTGTATATCTAGAAGTTTGTCTTTGCAAAGATTTTCCACTTCTGATGATCTTCTGAGGATCTGAAATTGGTGCTTCCAGTGGTCTTTCTTATTTTTCCCTGGTATGAGCCCTTCTCGGAGCCACTTCATTCCAATGGAGTCACCAGATATATTTTTTCAACCCAAAATGTGTTCAAACATTGTCTATCATCAAAGTTGGATCTTGTCTTCTCCCAAGGAAGATGAGCTTCAGTCTCCTCTCCCTGGAAATGACACCAATTTGTTATCACTCTAGGAAACTCTCCTAGGCTGTATCTCAGAGATGTGTGGTAACTTAACCTTTTTGTAACTATTTTCTCTTATAATGGGTCTGGGATTGGATCAAGATGAATATCATAATCACTGGATTGTATCATCAAGACAATCTAGCTATATTCATGCAATACAAGGCATTCAAGAGCTATTATCATATAAGGTTGTAAATCAAATGGATAAGAAAACCAATCAGTTAACCAGAACATACATAGGCAATATATATGATGGTTCAACAAACTAGCCAAGTATGCTTATGATTCTTTCTTAATAGTCAAAACTAAGATGAAAGTTACCATGGGACCATTAAACATAGACAAAAGAATGATTTCAACTCATATGCATAGACAGAAATGAAGGAGAGTCTAACAATAACAGATGAAAGAAGCTTATAGGCTTCATATATTAATGAAAGTGTCTTTTTACAATAACAGTGGATTATAGAACTCAAAATCAAACCCTTTGTTCATCAAATGTTATTGTCTTTATAGCCTTTTACAAACAATTTCCAGATCTTAGATTACTGGATCGAAATTTGCCGAAAATAGAAAATCAATAACTGACCCAAGAAAGTAGATAAAGATCCGATAAACTAGGTCAGTTCAAATTCTCGAGTGATCTTTATGTTCTTCAGATTATTTGGTAGGTGTAGTGAGCCTTCCAAGGCTACTGGATCTCATGTGATATAGGAGGAGTCGAACATGACACTTGTTGACAGTCAAACAGTCTTATATCCTTGAAAATAGCTAATCGTTGTTTTACCTTTCTGTCTTGTAGAGCATCTCCAAAACCAAATTTTTTTTTAATAAGGATGTCATTAATTATCTTTCATCGATTGGAACCATTTATGAGGCTTTTGAACAAGGAAAACTTGGACCTGTGTAAAAACATTAGCTTTCTGCCTTATCAGTGCTTTTGGTAGCTAAAGTAGATAAAATTCGGGTCGATTAGCTACCGAAAGTTGTTCTTTCAGTGACTAATGAACAATTGATATGTTCGCTTAAGCCACCAAAACTTGAGATTATCAAAATTTCAAAAATACCCTTGTCTTAGCTCAAAAATGCTTTAGGAAAGATCTTTTTAGGCTTCTGAATCTTGCTCAAAATTTGTAGGGTTACTGGTTGTCTCTGGTTCATTGCACTGAACTTCCACCTCTGCAAGGGTCTCAAGAGAAGCATGTATCTGATCCTGGTTTTTTGAATGCATAGCTTGTTTCCTCAAAGCCCTAACCTTTTTCTTCAAACCCTGAGCTACTCTCCATAAGTTGTTGTAGTTTTTTACAATCTTGTCCTTCTTTTTCTTCTCCTTTATGATTTCATGGGATAATCTTTCCAAAGATGAGTTTCTTTCTGCAAAGTTCTTTGACAGAGTTTCATACCTGGTTTTTATTAGTCTTTCTAGCACTTCTTGCTCGGCTAACTTCTTCTTAAGCTTCTTGATTTCCTTTGATTTACTCTACTTCACTTGTTTGCTAGATGAGGCATCTGCAATTTGTGGTTCTTGTTCTTCTTGAGGTGTAGGTGACAGAAGGTTCTCATAACTTGCTGTGTATATATCCACAAAAACATACTTTTCATGCCCTATGGTAACTGAATCCTCATGCCCCGTTTCAATCTGGTGCTCTTCATCCTCTGATTTTGTGTAAGGAAGATTAAGGATGTTTTTGTTCACTGGGGATTCTTTGGCCTTTTCTTCTTCACTGTTGAAATTAAATTTCTTCTTAGTTTTTCCAAGCTTAGAGGAAGGAGAGGGTTGATTGACTGG
Organism: Picea engelmannii; assembly: GCA_009831015.1. Lineage (NCBI taxonomy): Eukaryota > Viridiplantae > Streptophyta > Pinopsida > Pinales > Pinaceae > Picea > Picea engelmannii. The sequence continues at coordinate 198,340 of ML789249.1, forward strand.
GGCTGGAGAGATAGCTCTCCTCCTCCTCTTTCCACTTCTGGGAGTGGAAGACTTCTTGGAATGAGGACTCTTTTTTACCTCTGGCTGAAACTCAGTCTGGAAATCATTCTAGAATAAGAAGTAATTCCACTCTTGACCTCTTCTTCGCAACAGCTCACAAACCAAAAGTTTGCCCAGACTATGGTGGGATAATCTACCTGCAACTTGATTGGGCTTTCCCTGGACTTGATGAGCCATCTTGGATAAACTTCGATGGAGAAAATAGGGCAGATTGAGTGGGTTTCTACCAGTCAAATGATTTATAAGTTTAAAATGGTAAATCATCACCTTGTTGTATTTCCCTTCACAAGTTACATAAACCATTATGGCTTTTAATAACTGTTTCCATTTCTCTTCAAGGAAAGATACAAGAATATCTTTCTTCCATATCAAACCCCTATGTTCTGGTTTCAAATAAGTCCTGAATTCCACATTCTTAGTAACGGTAGTTTTAAACCATTTCTCTCCAGCCATGGGAAGCTCTGTCACTTCAGCTATGAGGGCTTCATCTATCTCGAATTAATCCTAGCCTATGATTGCTTTCTTTCCATCGAAATTGAGGGCAAAGGCGTCTGCCACTTGTTGATGAGAACTTTGTAATTTTTTGCAAAAATTGTAACACCCTGCATCTTTGAACATTTGACATACCTCCGGGTGGGATTCCAGGTAACTAATGTTGTTGATCTCTTTCCTCAGGGTTGACGTTCATTTCTTCATTTGCCACAATTTTTTCGCACACCTGTGATCGAAGGAGAAGATTTCGGGGGAGAGTTGCACCGCGTAGAATTAGCGAAAGTCGGCTCAGCTGTGATAGAAATGAGAAAATTGGGGTGAGATTTAGAACATGGCACTGATTACAAGGGATGCGGTGGAACGATTGATTATTTGCAGAAGTCATGGTGGATAATTGTAATAAATGGAAGGTACGTAAGAACATGGATTAATGATATAATGATCTGGAAGGATTTGCTTATATCACAGAGGGATCAGCTTCTGGTCGTGGACGGTTCGTTCTCCAGTATTTTCGGTCGCTTATTGCAATCATAAAGCGTTGAACCCGATGATTGAGATGTGTGATATGACGTGTTGGCTCTTTCCCTGCTTCTGTGATTTTGGTCACTAAAATGGCGCTGGATTCCTTTGTTTAAGCTTCCAAAAGCTAAGGCTTTCAGTGGATAATGAAAAATCGAAATGTCCGCCTAAGCCACTGAAACCTGAGATTTGAATTAGATCAAATAAAAACTAAAAAAACGTTTATTTAATCTTTATTACATGCGTAAAGCTTTGAGAAATGAGGTTTTTAAAAAATTCAAAAAGGTACCTTTTAAAAGACATCCTATCACCTAAAATAAAAATCTCAATTGATTTATTTGAGGATGTAACACATATGAAACCAGTTTCATTTAACAAAGGATCACATTGAGAGAGGAGGCCAAGCCATTTAGGGAGAAATTAAGACAAATAAATCCTTTGTTGCTTCCTATTATGGAAAGGGAGGTGAAGAAGATTTTGGATGCTCAGATTATTGTTCCTTTGAGATATTCTGAGTGGGTAGTTAACCTGGTCCCAGTGAGAAAAAAGAGTTGATAAGTCACACTTTGTGTTGACTTTAGAAATCTGAACAGGATCTCTAGGAAGGATGATTGCCCCCTACCAAAGATGGAACACATATTGTAGAGGGTGACTGGCACATCTAGGGTTTCCATTATTGATGGATTTTCTAGCTACAATCATATCTCTATCTTTCCCGAGGATAGATAAAAGACATACTTCACCACTCCTTGGGGAACATCCATGTATGACAAAATGCCATTTGGATTGATGAACGCAAGAGCAACCTTTCAGTGAGCCATGGACATCGCCTTCATTGGGGAGAAGGATTAGTTTGTGATCATCTATCTGGATGGTATAACAATCTTTTCCAAATCTTATAAAGAAAATTTTTGTCATCTGAGGAAAGTCTTCTTGAAGTTCAAAAGGTTTGGTCTCTCTTTAAATCCCAAGAAATCATTGTTTTCCATGAAGGAAGGGAAATTATTGGGGCACCTAGTATCAACTGATGGGGTCAGAATTGATTGAAGCAGGGTTGAAGCTATTCAAACCTTTCCACATCCCAGATCAAGGAAGGAAGCTCAGTCTTTCCTGGGCAAAATCAATTTATTAAGGAGGTTTCTTTCCAATTTTGTTGAGCTGGTGAAGCATATCATAGTCATGCTCAGAAAGGGAAATGAAGTAAAATGGACTGTTGAGTCCCGAGAATCCTTCAACCAGATCAAGAAGGCATTGACTGAGGCACCTGTGCTTGTTAGTCCTGATTATTTCAAGGATTTTCTGATTTTTTCTTTTTCTTCTTTTTATACGGTGGCAATGGTTTTGCTGCAGAACAATGTTGAAGGGCTAGAGCAGTCAATTCCATTTTTTAGCAGAGCATTGAGATATGCAGAGGAAAAATATGATATCATGGAGAAATAAGCCTATGCCCTTGTGAAAGCTCTCAAATATTTTAGAGTCTATGTTTTTCATTCAAAGATCATTGCATATGTTCCTTCAACCTCTGTGAAGGACATTCTCATTCATCCTGACATAGATGGGAGAAGGAGCAAGTGGATTGCTAAGATCCTTGAATTCCATCGGGAAATAAAACCCACCAAACTAGTTAAAGGTCAAGGTTCAACCAAGTTGTTGGTTGGGTAGATTTTATCAACACTTACTCAGAATATCATCAGGCTAAGCTGCCTGATAACAGTCCTTAAGATAGCCCTCTACTGGCAGAGTGCCCTAGTACAAAGACATTATATATTTTCTGCAAGAATTAAGACCCCCTGACAGAATGGGGAAGAGAAAGGCAAGAGATTTAAATCTCAAAGAAATTATATATTTATTTATTGACCAGGTATTGTATTGGAAAGACCTTCTAGGTGTGCTTCTGAGATGTTTAGACCCACAGGAGGTCCAAAAGATTATGTTCAACTTTCATGATAGCCTATGTGGGGGGCATCATTTCTGGAGAACCACAACCTACAAAATTCTCAGGGATGGGTACTTCTGGCCTACTCTATTCATTGATGTCTGTGCGGAAATCAGGTCTTGCATCAAATGTAAAAAATTCACTGGGAAACAACATCTCAAGTATCTTCCATTGAAGCATGTGGTAGCTTTAGGACCCTTTCAATAGTGGGGCATAGACCTCAATGGAAAAATTCATCCTGCTTCAAGTGGTTAGCACAGGTGGATCTTGACTTGAATAGATTATTTCACCAAGTGGATAGAAGCTATTCCCACAAGGAGCACTTCTCTCAAATTCATCCTAGGTTTTCTTGAAGATATTATGGAAATATTTGGTTTCCTGAGAAGAATCATCACCGATAACGCTGCATCCTTTAAGGAGAAACCACTGGTCAAATTTTGTGAGAAGTTCACAATTTCATTAATCCACTCTACCTCCTACTACCCCCAGGGAAATGGACTAGCATAGCCCTCTGACAAAATCCTGATAAAGATCATCAAAAGACTGCTAGGGGACAATAAGAAAGCATGGGATTCAAAACTTAAGTTTTCCCTGTGGGATGATCAAGGGAAAATGAAGAGATCCCTAGGCCTCTCCCCTTTCCAGCTTGTCTATGGGGCTGAAGCATTTTTTCCTTATCACCTTGCCCTGCCTGTAGAAAAATTCTTCCAAGACTACCAAGGCCAGCCTGATGATATGATTAGAAGAATACATAAACTAGTAGAAGTGCAACAAAACATAGAGGCATTGTTGGAAAAAGTGCATGAAAAACAACAAAAGATCAAGCAATCCTTTGACAGAAAGGCAAGAAAAGACGATTTCCAGCTAGGAGATCTGGTTCTCAAATGGGATGCGCCAAAGTAGGATAGGGGAAAGCACAACAAGTTTGAATCCCTGTGGATTGGGCCCCTAAAAATATCTAAGATATATCCAAATAATACATACAAGTTGCAGAATTCAGAGGGCGATCAAGTTTTCGATGGCCCTATAAATGGGCATTTTCTCAAAAAGTTTTTTATTTGAGCGACAAGTGGCTCCTAGGTTTTCGTAAATATTGTTTTTATTTATGTTATCAGTTTTATAGGTGACTCCATAGCCCAATAGTAAGGCACTGAAGCTGCATAATAGTTCTTGGCATCTCACAGGGAGCAAGCCATCCCCCATGGAGCCTAATGTTATCACATTTATTTGTAAAGGGGGGGTGTTTTCCTCAAAAGTCGGCCCCTTGGCAAAATAATTAAAGAAAGTGGGAAAAAACCCACAATTCATCTTATATCCTAAGTCAGAGGTTGTGATGTGACCTTTTGTTGTGACATGATAATACGATCATAAATATGGGAGACCGAGAACTAAGCGCCCCATATTGATGGTCAAGGGCCATATCAGGGCCTCAACGTGCGCAGAGGATAAAAAGGATAGAGCGGGCTGGGAAAAACAACCATGGTTTGTAAAGGTGCTACATGTCAGCCAAAGATGCACATCGGGGCCAAAAGCGGGGAAGTTACAAATCGCTTTTTGCAGCTTCGATATGTGCATGTGCACATAATGTCCTATCCCGAGCCAACAAGTGGTCGCTCCTCATCACTTCCACTCCCTCCATATTTATTCTACTCATTGTCCCGTCGGTACCTGTCCCTTTCTCATCTTGCACCACCTATGCCCTCTCGCTCCACATCACCTCCATCTCATTATATCTCAGCTCCCACTTGTGTGGCCCCCATGGTATCCTTAGTCTTCTCGTCCGTCCACAGTTTTCCACCTGACCATCTCCCACCTGCTACTCCATGCTGAGTGCGCCAATCACTTCATCAGTAGCCACGTTTGTCATTAGGATTCCCTGTAAACATCTAGCTCAGACCCAGATGACGAATGTTGAGGCTGCCATGTATTACAAGTGCAGAGTTGACTTGAGCCTTCCCCGATCCCAATTAAGCAGTTATGAAGGTGGTTGGAGGTGGTTGAATGTCGCTTCTTCCATAAGTAGAAGGTGCAGGAAAGGTCTACCAGTCAGTCATCTCATTAGCAGGTCCATTCTAAAGCCCGCTTGTGTCTGATCGAGGTTCATGTATGGTCAGAGACTGTATGCACAGTCCAACAGGAAGCATGCGCACATTATGCCTTCAATGTAGCTTCTCGATTATTCTTCTGTGATTTTTGTTTTTAGTATAAATACTCAATTTTGATATTTTTGTAAGGGTCAATGGTAGAGCTATGCTCCCGCTTGTAAATTTTTTACGAGGCCTCTAGTTCTCTGGTTATGTACATGTATTTGTGACTTCTTATTTAATGAAAGTCAACTTCTTTCCATCCTCCCTGTAAACGTTGTGTTAAGACACTAGTAATTGGAGGATCCAGTCGAGGGTTGTGATGTTGTTGTGATGAATGTTTGATCACAACAATATTTTCACCAGTTCTAATCAGTTTCTCGTGTTATATTTTCCCCTCTCATACTGAGTATCTCAGAATTGGAGGATCCAATCAAGCTGTTATAGTAGAATTACGATTTAGGTTTGATCATCACGTTGTTGTAACTATGTCATCTAGACATATCTTGGTGTCTGAATCTTTGGGTCAAAGAGGACCTCGTTCTTGAAGCTTTTCCTCCGTAGGCTACTGGAAGACTGAATGTCCATAGAAGGCCCTTACATCTCCTTACCAGTTCTCCCCCCTACTCACCCTTTTACTGCAACTTACTTACTGAAGTTAGATCAAGACCTCACTTACCTATGCATTGCATGGTCCATGATTCTGAGTTAAAGTGATATAACCTTGAGACTCCATCCATTAGACCACCCTTTAAATTATTTACTGTGACATACAAACTGATGGGCCTTGGGCTTACCTCTGTTGCAATCCAGAGGTGACTTCCAACACTAACACACTATACTAAAGCTACTACCACTCCCGATGGTACTTCCTCCTTTATACACTTGCACATTAAATTTCACCCTAATATCCTTGCAGCAGATCTCGTTGGAATATCATTTATGTCAATCATCCCGATTCCCATATTTCCTCTCTTTGTGCCATACTTTTACTTGATTTCGTCAAAGATGGATTTTCCTTTTGTTTTATCCTCTAGGTATTTCTCTAGCTTCTCCCGATCTGTGGGTAGCCTAGTGATTCTTGTGATTAAGTCAACATTGATAGGCACTATCCTATCCATCCATAAAATTCCTCCATGCACCCTTTCTAGGAGTTGCTTCACACATCCATTGATGTGTTTACCGCACCCAGAGTGCGGTATATCCAACAAATTCATGATCCTTGTACTGTATAGCTCGAGGATCCACTATGTAGGCTCCAAAATTGGTGCACCGGATGTTCCCTCTCCTCTACTACCCATCTAGTTATGTTGCACCAAATCAGGGAATTTGATTGTGTGAACGACGTCATGATCGAAGTATGTCATGGTGTCTACTCCTCCCACCATCTCATTGTTGAACTTTACTCCCTCTGGGATTTTTGGCATCACTATTTCCAACTTCGCATATCTGCATGATATTCCTTTCCCACTTCTCTCATCTCATGCCTTCTTATTTCCTTGCGCGGATGACACTCCAACCTCCGATATGCCATGGTGCTCTCTTTCATGATCTTCTTCTAGGTCTAGGCCATGTTGAATTGAATCTATGACATGTTCTCCCCGTTGTGGCCCTTTTCCCCTGGACGTGTCAAATTTTATCTTTTCTGTGTCCTCCTTCATATGCATGGCCTCATGTGATGGGTTTTGTTCCTCTTCAACTTGCATCATGTGTGGCTCATATTCCAACATGTGGAATCATTTTTTATGTAAAGAGGTATGCCAATATGCTATCATTTTGATATGTTTCATGGGGTTTTTTTGAACTACCCTACATATGATAAGGAAATCCACACCTTAGTTCAATATGTTAAGAAGCGGAAGAACTATCTCATGGGAAAGGAAACCATTATACACATTGATCACCATTCATTCTGGTATTTGTATGCCTAGAGTAAGATACAAATAATTAGACATTTTAAGTGGATTGGGTTTTTGCAACAATTACATATAGTCATAAAGTATAATAAAGGAAGAACTAGTAAGTTGGAGGACATACTTTCAAGGTCACAGAAATCGAATATTGCATATTTTGGAACTCTTATGCACTTGGATCCTTTTACCCATAATGCATACACACATGCCTATAAAGAGAATGATTACTTTAAAGAGGTTTTTCAACAACTATAGGGAAAAAATCATGTAGAAGAAGGTGATGGTAAGGTTGATTATCATGTGACAAATGTGTTTCTCTACAATCTAGACAAGATTTATGTTCTCAATAGATAAATATTGTAGCTTATTAGAGAGGCTCACACCTCAAAGGTTGCAGGACAATTTAATGTTGGGAAGATAGTTTCCAACTTTTAGAGGCATTGTGTTGGCCAAAAATGAAAGAATATATGGCTTGGTATAGTAAAGGATGCATTCTTTATCCAATAATAGGAATCAAGTTTTATACCTTCCCTTACCTATACCCACTCGACCCTAGGAAAGCATTTTCATGGATTTTTTCGATAGTTTTGCAACAAACATGAAAATAATTGACTATCTATTTGTGGTAGTTTATAGGTTCAACAAGATGTGCATTCACATGCCTTGTAAAAATAACATCAAAGGACAAGAAGAAACAAACATGTTCTTTGAACAGGTCTAGGTGAAATTTAAAATATCAAGGAGCATCATCGTAGATAGGGATACTAAATTTCTTAGTTCCTTTTGGACTACAGTTTCGAAGAAAATGGACATGAGGTTGAGGTGATCTACAACATTCCATCCATAGGAAGATGGGTAGATAAAAGTAGTCAACATGAAATTGGTATAGATTTTGAGAAGTTACAATTAGAAGCATCCAAATACCTAGGATGAATTTTTGATCTACATTCTACACTCTTATAATAGAGTAGTTCATACTTCTGACCGTAAGTCCCCTTTTGAAACTTGATTTGGATGCTTTCCACCTTCTCCTTTGGATGTATTATATGGAAACAAATGAGGAGTGAGGGAAGAGATCACAACAAAATATTTTAAAGAACAAAAAATTATTGAAAAGGTTATACAAATACATTTGCAACTATAGGATATGTAGAACAAGTCGCAGAAAAATTATATGGTCGTACATGATTAACATAGGACTGGTAAGTTTTTCAAAGTGGGAGATAGAGTATGGTTACTATTGAACAAGGAAAGACGACAGGGTCCTGGTAAGAATATCAAGGCTATATGGCATGACCATTTTAAGGTATTGGAGAAAGTGCAATATAACACCTATTGACTCAGGCTACCCCCATACATGTGCATTTACTCATTAGTGAATGTGGAAAATCTGAAAATCGATAATACTTCCATGTTGGATCAGGAGGTGGGGTATGTCATACGTTTCATAGAGGACTTGGAACCATATGCTTAGGAAGAGTTGGTACAAGACACGGTTTTGTAGAGAAATCTAGAAATACAAGACAAGGGCAACATAACCTTTGGCAGATTGGGCTGAAGGGAGAACTTCGAGGGAAAGAAAAATGATACTCTAGGAAGAAGGTAGAAGAAACATTTCCTCACCTCATTAAATAAATATTTTGGGGAACATAATACCCCCTAAATGGGGATGTATTATCCATAATGGATCATCATATAGTATCTCATCTATATTACTACTTTAAGGGTGGAAATATTGGAGGAATTGACTTGCAACGCCAATTTTAGTGATTGGTCCTGGTTTGGAGATTTGGCGTCTACAAAATTTCAAATCCATTTTGATTCATTAAATGGCATTTGTTAGTTTAAAAAGTTTTCTATATTATTTTTCATCCTCTTGGTGATATTGTACAAATTGAGGCCTTTCAAATGGTGAGAAAATCACCTCAATTGGAGCTCTTATTTGGAAGTTATGCCTCCTGCAAGTTGACCTACATTATTGACCACCATAGTACGAGTGGATTCCATGTCAACCACCATTACTAAAACATATAGGGCTATACATGTGTCAGATTTCAATATGATTATAGAAGGTCCAATACCCTAACATTAATTGAGGGATGAGGATGAAAAAACCCTAACCCTATATGGCTATCATACTATGTTAAATATCGGGCCATTAGAAAGAGAAGGGGGTTCCATTATTTTTTACTGCACTTGTTCCAAAGAGAGTAGAGGATCCAATGATTTGAGAGCACAATAGAGGACGTATGAGATTCTATAGTAGTCTTTCAGGCCATAGTGTCAAAGGAAATTCCATAGTGAGTTCCTCTTTCTTTGTAGTTTCTTTTTATAATTAAAGAAAAGAGAGTAGATCATAGGCCTCACATTCTAGCTAGTTTTTCCCTAGTATTGGGTTTCCCATGATACATATTATGTTGATTTGTGTTGATGGTGTGCAATTTTGATTAATCTTTCATTTTTTCATTTCAGTAATCTCATTAATTTGAGCATCAAGCTAGTGATTATAAATATGAGATCAAAGGAAAATAAACCTGCATAATAAAATGTTTTAGTATAATACAAGATCTATTGTGAAAAATATTCTCGTTCAATATCCACAACATCTTACATATCTAGAGAGCCACTAGTCTATGATGAAGACACATCCTTATCCGTGGGACCACTCTTAGGATTTTCATAATTATGAGCTCTAGTTTGAATATGAACTTCTTGGTCACACATGTATATATTATCCTTCGTTATATTTCCCGCTCGTGAGGGATTTACATATGTTCCCCATTGTAGAGTTTCATGGTTCATCGCAACCATTTGTTGTTGTTGTTGCAAGGGAAAAGGATTCATTAGGAAAATGGGTTGCTCACAGGCATTCCATTGGGATATACATTAATGAATTTCATCCATCTAAGGAAATGTGTGAGTAGGATGATCTCCATTGTATATATTGTAAGAAAATTTCATTATATTTGGCTCACTAGTGTCTTCTATAATAACATTTTGATTAGAGGTAGTCCCTTACCTAAGAGTATAAATTTCCTTTTTATTGTTTTTTTTTTTCTAGTTTGCTAAACATTCTTTGGGATTATTGATTGTACCAAATGAACATCAAATATATAAGTAGAAATTCAATAATTTTTTGATGCTAGCATAGTTGTAGTTGCATTAGAATATATGGTAATCTTACCCATTTGTCCTTCCAACTAGCTAGTGGGAGTATGGGAAATGGAACTAATCACACCAATTCCATGTGGTCCCGGGGTAGGATTTGGAGGATCTGTTGAAAACTGAGGAGCATAAGGTATGAACTTGTGCACTGTGTTGTATTGGGAATAAATCAAATCTAGATTCCAATCTCACAATATAACTTACTCAATGGTTAAATCTCCTGACATAAGTACAACCTTTGTACTATTAGAAAACAAATACTTGGCAAAAAAATCTAATATAAATTGGCCACCTGAGTAGAAATAGTTATTCAAACATGAACATTATAGTACTACTTGAAACCATAAAGTTCTACTTCTATGACTAAATAAATTTTACGATGAAAGGGGCTTCCTCATTTTCATATCTCCCTTGCAAGCCACATGCACCATTTACTAGTGCAATCCAATTCCTGACACCTTTGCAACTTCCTATGATTCCTTGCACTTCCTTTGGTCTCTATTCATTTTTGTGAACTGTTACTTCTTTTCCCAATTTGGCCTTTCCTCATTACCTTGAATAGATTCCTAGAAATGATAATGTTTTCTCACTACCTCTTCCTCCAAAATTTACAAACCTTAATATACCCTCTCCACCTCTATAGTATACCCTCTCCACCTCTACAATTGTGCATCCTTTCCTTTATATTGAAAAAAATTAATGCTCGTCCAACTCTAGACTTTTCTCCTCATCCCTTGGAAAGTTTGCTAGGCATGCTCCACATCATCTCATACTATGTCCCATAAGATAGTAGCACATCGTGGAGTATCTCCCAAGTGAAATTAGGTTTGTTATACAGTTTGAAAATATTTTATATACAAGTTTTTAGTTTATATCCTACAACACTTTTGTTATATGCATGTACTATCAAGTAAGAGGGTTCATCCCTCTCATACATATAAGGTACATGCCCTCTTCCTTTTGGTATATTTCTTCTTTCATCTAGACCTTTTGTGTCTTATTTCTTTGCACTCATAATCCCAATCATGCTCTACAACCTTCATTACTCAGTTTCTTTTCCTTATACCAAGGTATCAAGGAATAACATTCCTCTTTTATGCATGAGGGATCACTCTCTGTCTGTTGGTACAGTTTGGGTTCCCTGGACCTTAAACTATAATTTTTCTACCTAAAATGACCAACTGTAGGGCCTCAAGCATCTACAAGTCATCTTTGCACCCCAAGTTACATCCACTTATCACAACCAATGGTTTTCCTATATTCTACTAACTCATCACCAATTTGTGGTTCCTTTTCGTACCTTCTCGATCCTCAAGTCATTCGATAAAGACCACAATCTTTGTTTTTCCATGGTCGCTTTATCCATCCTCAACCCAACATTCTACGAGCTACTTATCATGAGCACCCTAGGCTATCATGCATTTACCTAACAAATTCTTCCCCTTGATCACTATCAAAGCATGATCACTAATATATGTAGTCACCTATAATCCTTCATGTATCTAATGTGATCATAGTTCTCCATGGACCTCTTTACTCCACTGGATCCATCATATTGCCTTTGTTTGAAGTTATAACACCCTAGAGTCCATATGCATATACAATTTATTTTGTAAATTGAAACTTAGAAAGACTATTCTACAATTACTTCCAAGTAATCATAAGCACATTTGAAAATATAATGATTATGTTTCTATATTTTTATGGCATTATCTAAAGCACCTTACTAGATATTATATTTCCAAATATATTTTCCTCATAATTAGGTTTCCAAAAATTGCTCTCATGCTTAATTCGAAGCTCAATGTTAGTATTACAATGTTTCAAGGTTTTTCCGACTCCAATTGAATTCCTATCCCCGTATATTTATTTTCCAACTATTTTTTATGACATCGCACCGATGGGCCAGAAGCTTACTTATATTGGAATTAATAATTTCTAATCCATATTTTATCATGGAACAAAGTTGTGGCTTATTATTAGATTGGTCATTATATATATTAATGTATATTTGATCATGGAATAAAGTTGTGGTTTATTATGAGATTGGTCATTATAGAGTAAAGTTTGTCTCCATGTCAATAATTTACTTATAAATTTTAGGAGATTGGTATTCTCTCAAGAAGTTGTTAGTGTGTCAAGATAGTGCATTTATCTTAAAGTAAATCTATGTACGTAGATAAAGATAGTGCATTTATCATCATGTAGTGCGCCTTCATCCTCGTTGATCAAATGCGTATATCTGGATAGCATAGATCTGCTTGTGCATATTGGCATTTGCTATCTCCAAGTGTTTGTCTACGTGAGTGAGAGTGTGATCTACAAACTCTGATAAGATTAGCCGATTTAGGTTACCATTGTGTCACTGAAGAAGACAACAGTGAAAATGTTGAGAGTAACGAAAGGTCACGTGTTCGGTCTTGTGATGCGCTAATCATGGTAGATGAGTCGGCGTGAAGACAAGAATTGGGATTTGAATGCAAACTGCCACCAACATTTGACCAAGTCAATCATTGAAGGCTTTGTGATGGTGAGAAATTGAAAGCAGATGCACTTGTGTAATTACAGAAAATTGAAGTGATTTGCTCAGTTTGCCTATCATTTGGATTTGTCACATTCATGTGGATATATGCGTGATTGTATCTGCACTCTAAGCTCGTAGAACGAACTTACTATGTCGATCTGTAGGGAATTTACCCCTATGTTCCTAGTATATTGTTGTAGCGCTATTTCGGTTGGTGCTGAGAGCTATAGGTAATGGTTGGCTCTGGCTCGTGTCAATTCTTGGTGAGCCTGTCAATTAGATCAATGGTGGTCGTATTCTATGCTTGAGATGAACATCCATTCCATTAAGATGGTGCATTGATCTACATGTTTGATGGGTAATTCTGGCTTGTGCTCTTGGTGAGAACACAATTATATTGTTGGGATCTATTACTGTCTATGCATGTTTTCGATGAAGAAAATGCCTTGGAAGCCTTGATAATGGTGAGATTCGATATTGTAAATTACATGTCTGGACTTATTCAAG
>ML789249.1:216777-246593 GCA_009831015.1 Picea engelmannii
CACATAACCTGATCTCACCATTTTTCTTTCTCACTATTACTAGATTTGCAATCCATTTAGAGTATCTTAAAGGAATTATAATTTTGGCATCAAGGAACTTTTCGATATCTTTTTCAATTACGGGAAATAGGAGAGGACTGATAGGTCTCATTTTCTGTTTGAAAGGAATGGTATCTTTCTCAAGGGAAATCTTATGTTGAATGACCTCAAGATCATAGGTTTTCAAATCACTGTATTTCCAGGCAAAAACATCAGCAAATTCCTTCATAATGCTGCCATATTTAGACCTCTGATCAACGGTTAATTCAGTAGATAGATTTATGGATTTAGGATGATTTTGGCTTCCTATATTGTGCTCATGGACATCAGGATATTTCTCCTTCTTATTAGGTTTGTAGGGGACATTGTTTTGATAAAAAATATTCTCAACAGGCACCAAACCTCAAGGTATATAATTGTTGGGCAGTTGAATGATATCATGCTGACCTATTTTTCTTTTTAGCTTAGGCTTCTTGGATTCCTCTATATTTTTATTTTTCTGGTTAATATGCATATCAGAAAATTCATCTACCACCTGGAGAAATCTACTAAGCTCATCATCATCTTCAAAAAATTTCCAATATTTGATATTATTGAGCAGGGATGGTCTATATTTGACTTGGATTTCATAATTTAGTCTAGGAGGCATGGGAGGAATAAACATACTGGCTGAGACAACAAGGGAATTAGCAATATGATTCATAGCTCTGGGTACATAAGAAATGTCAAAAATGGAAAAAGAGTCCCTGATTTTCCATACCTCATCCCTGTAGGCTTTTAATCTGACATGTTTTTCTTGGAAAGTACTTTTCACTTGTTGTATGATGAGATCCACGTCTCCAAACACTTTTAGTCATTTGATTCCCATCTCATTGGCATAATTTAATCCTAATAGAAAATCCTCATACTCTGCTATATTGTTAGTAGTTTTGAAATCAATCTTAAAAAACAAATGCATAGTCTCTTTCAAAGGAGAAATCAAAACTACACCTGCACCTGCTGAGTCTTTGGTACTGGCACCATCAAAGAACATTGTCCACACGGGAGTACTCTCCCCATCAGTCTGCTGATAAGTAGGCTTTGTGAGTTGAAAAGGAGCTAGATGAGAATCATCTATTTGCAGAATGCATGATCCAAAGTCTGTGTCTAAAGCATAAATTAGATGGTTTATAGAAATTTTCCCATCACTAATGATGTAGGAAAGTTGATTTTCTCTGTAAAGTCTCTTTATCTCTCCTCCAAACACTGGGATTGTGGCATAGGAAAGATCCATCTACAAGGTACCCCCTATCCTGTTTCTCCATGAATGCGACAAGAGGAGGCCTAACTTGGGTGGAATATCAACCACTACAACATCCATTACCATGTTTCACATTGGCAGCTGGGCAAGGTTTATGACAAGGTCTTTTATGAGGCCGAGGCATCTGACTTTCCTAGAGTCAAAAGAGAAGAAATCATGGTAAGGTTTTGTGACATCAAGCCCAAGTTCATCCATCACTTCTTTAGGCATAAGATTGTGTGATGCTCCCGAGTCAAGCAAGCAGTTGTGAAGGATCTTGTCATGGATATTTAGGGATGTGTAGAAGGGTGGACAAGAGTCATCTTGGTCTTCTACCATAGGTCCTATAGTCACTGTGGGCTTGTCATATTGAAGGTTTATGTAATCAACAACTGGAGGAGTCTTTGGTTGAAGGGACTTCAGGATAGTAGACTTGAATATTTCATTCTTCATAAGTTTAGTCAATGGCATAGGTATTTTCACCTTCCAAATTTCTGATTCAAAATTAAATGAGTATGACAATCTATCAAAAGGTTTTACCTCATTAAGAGGAGCTCTGAGGGAGACTTGTTCTTTGGCTTGGTGTTGAAATTTCTTCTGTTGTTGTTTTGCAGGAGTGGACGTCTTCTTTACAGGAGCAGCAGGCTACTTGGCAGGAACATATTTTTTTTTCCTGGGAGAAGCAAGCAATGGCTTTGGAGTAGTAGTATTAGATCTTAAATTGTAACCTGGCTGATCATCTATTTGATAAAAATATTCTTCAGTTCTTTCCTCATGAATCTTCTCGTCCATCTGGGCCTCATAATTTGTTTGTGTCAAAAAGGGGGAATCATTTTCATCCCCGAAGTAACTGATGTCATCTTCTTCTTCAATTTTTTCATGATATAACTCTTGTTCTTCTCCTAGCATTTCATTTTGGAATGGGGCCCTGATCCTTTGGTCATCAGTTGCATTCTTGTCTCTCTGAAGGATCTGGACCTGCTGGTTATTCCTTCTGTAAGGGAATGCATTGGGATTCTTGGGAGCATAAGCATTAAGCTCTTTACTTCTTACTGGTTGCTGACTCTGAATTTTCAGTTTTGACATTTCTGAGGTCAAGCTATCCAACATCTTGGCCATCTTTTCCATTCTGGTATTTGAAGAAGAATTAGGATTAGAGGATGACTTCTTTCTCTCAAATTTTCCTTTGAGTTTCTGAGATGCCATAATATTATATTCAACCTCAAGAGAAACATCTTGCATTAAAGCGAGTGTGGTTGACCTTCTTTCTCTAAGGATTAAGAAAAATTCTGGATCAGAAGTAGAAGAGTAAGTGATATTTAATGATGCATCAGTTGGCTTGATCTCTGCAAGAATCTTGCCAAACATATTATTAAATATTTTGGTGAAGTCTGAGACAGAATCCCCATTTTCTCTTCTTAGATTTCGGAATTCAAAAATATAATACAAGAGATCTCTTCTTTCTCCCCAATGTTTCAAAAACACCTCATGTAACTACTCAATGCCTGCCACTGAATTTTCCGGCAGTTCCTTGAACCACTTCCTGGCTTGGCCATCCAAGCTCTGCACAAACATTCTCGTCCAAACATCTTCCTTTGAAATGTTAATGTTCTCAGCATAAGCATCGAAAGCTTCTATATGTTCTTAGTAGTATAATCCCCAGATCCAGTAAACTTCAACATATATTTATGATAATCTCCTATCGGCATCGCTAATAAGGGATTGGGCAACACAAGAGGGGAATACCTATTGGCTAAGATCTGTTCCATTTTTGTCAAAGGGGCAGCCATGGAAATCTTGGGGGTTGATGCAGAGAAAGAAGTTTCTGTAGATGATGGATGAGAAGGGATATGTGAGACTATGGACAGTGGTGGTCTTACTTCACTGAGGAAAGAAGGAGAAGCACTGGTAGGATGACTACTCTGGAAAGTGTTTCCTGAATAAGGTGGAAAGTAAGAGGCTTTGTAAAACTGACTGAGCGGTAAGGCCAAGTTTTCTTCACCTTTAGAAGAAAGATCTTTTAAAATATCTTCAAGAATGGGTAGACTGGTATGAGTATGGAAAAAACTCTCTATAGTCTTAGTTGGTGAAGAATTCAAAGAAGAGGAAGATTCCTTTTCTTGGAGGGATTCTACAAATTCTTCTCTTAAGTTGGATATAATAACATTCTCAGAAATAGAATCTATAATATTAGAGGAAATTGAAGGCTCATCACCCTTCAAGCTTTCTGACACAATCTCAATTTTCTAAGAACTAGAGGTTTCAGTAGAAGGGGATTCAACAAGAGGTTCTCTAGATACAAAAGAAGAAGTGTTTCTTGAAATACCTAGATTAGATGCTCTTGTATATCTAGAAGTTTGTCTTTGCAAAGATTTTCCACTTCTGATGATCTTCTGAGGATCTGAAATTGGTGCTTCCAGTGGTCTTTCTTATTTTTCCCTGGTATGAGCCCTTCTCGGAGCCACTTCATTCCAATGGAGTCACCAGATATATTTTTTCAACCCAAAATGTGTTCAAACATTGTCTATCATCAAAGTTGGATCTTGTCTTCTCCCAAGGAAGATGAGCTTCAGTCTCCTCTCCCTGGAAATGACACCAATTTGTTATCACTCTAGGAAACTCTCCTAGGCTGTATCTCAGAGATGTGTGGTAACTTAACCTTTTTGTAACTATTTTCTCTTATAATGGGTCTGGGATTGGATCAAGATGAATATCATAATCACTGGATTGTATCATCAAGACAATCTAGCTATATTCATGCAATACAAGGCATTCAAGAGCTATTATCATATAAGGTTGTAAATCAAATGGATAAGAAAACCAATCAGTTAACCAGAACATACATAGGCAATATATATGATGGTTCAACAAACTAGCCAAGTATGCTTATGATTCTTTCTTAATAGTCAAAACTAAGATGAAAGTTACCATGGGACCATTAAACATAGACAAAAGAATGATTTCAACTCATATGCATAGACAGAAATGAAGGAGAGTCTAACAATAACAGATGAAAGAAGCTTATAGGCTTCATATATTAATGAAAGTGTCTTTTTACAATAACAGTGGATTATAGAACTCAAAATCAAACCCTTTGTTCATCAAATGTTATTGTCTTTATAGCCTTTTACAAACAATTTCCAGATCTTAGATTACTGGATCGAAATTTGCCGAAAATAGAAAATCAATAACTGACCCAAGAAAGTAGATAAAGATCCGATAAACTAGGTCAGTTCAAATTCTCGAGTGATCTTTATGTTCTTCAGATTATTTGGTAGGTGTAGTGAGCCTTCCAAGGCTACTGGATCTCATGTGATATAGGAGGAGTCGAACATGACACTTGTTGACAGTCAAACAGTCTTATATCCTTGAAAATAGCTAATCGTTGTTTTACCTTTCTGTCTTGTAGAGCATCTCCAAAACCAAATTTTTTTTTAATAAGGATGTCATTAATTATCTTTCATCGATTGGAACCATTTATGAGGCTTTTGAACAAGGAAAACTTGGACCTGTGTAAAAACATTAGCTTTCTGCCTTATCAGTGCTTTTGGTAGCTAAAGTAGATAAAATTCGGGTCGATTAGCTACCGAAAGTTGTTCTTTCAGTGACTAATGAACAATTGATATGTTCGCTTAAGCCACCAAAACTTGAGATTATCAAAATTTCAAAAATACCCTTGTCTTAGCTCAAAAATGCTTTAGGAAAGATCTTTTTAGGCTTCTGAATCTTGCTCAAAATTTGTAGGGTTACTGGTTGTCTCTGGTTCATTGCACTGAACTTCCACCTCTGCAAGGGTCTCAAGAGAAGCATGTATCTGATCCTGGTTTTTTGAATGCATAGCTTGTTTCCTCAAAGCCCTAACCTTTTTCTTCAAACCCTGAGCTACTCTCCATAAGTTGTTGTAGTTTTTTACAATCTTGTCCTTCTTTTTCTTCTCCTTTATGATTTCATGGGATAATCTTTCCAAAGATGAGTTTCTTTCTGCAAAGTTCTTTGACAGAGTTTCATACCTGGTTTTTATTAGTCTTTCTAGCACTTCTTGCTCGGCTAACTTCTTCTTAAGCTTCTTGATTTCCTTTGATTTACTCTACTTCACTTGTTTGCTAGATGAGGCATCTGCAATTTGTGGTTCTTGTTCTTCTTGAGGTGTAGGTGACAGAAGGTTCTCATAACTTGCTGTGTATATATCCACAAAAACATACTTTTCATGCCCTATGGTAACTGAATCCTCATGCCCCGTTTCAATCTGGTGCTCTTCATCCTCTGATTTTGTGTAAGGAAGATTAAGGATGTTTTTGTTCACTGGGGATTCTTTGGCCTTTTCTTCTTCACTGTTGAAATTAAATTTCTTCTTAGTTTTTCCAAGCTTAGAGGAAGGAGAGGGTTGATTGACTGGGGCTGGAGAGATAGCTCTCCTCCTCCTCTTTCCACTTCTGGGAGTGGAAGACTTCTTGGAATGAGGACTCTTTTTTACCTCTGGCTGAAACTCAGTCTGGAAATCATTCTAGAATAAGAAGTAATTCCACTCTTGACCTCTTCTTCGCAACAGCTCACAAACCAAAAGTTTGCCCAGACTATGGTGGGATAATCTACCTGCAACTTGATTGGGCTTTCCCTGGACTTGATGAGCCATCTTGGATAAACTTCGATGGAGAAAATAGGGCAGATTGAGTGGGTTTCTACCAGTCAAATGATTTATAAGTTTAAAATGGTAAATCATCACCTTGTTGTATTTCCCTTCACAAGTTACATAAACCATTATGGCTTTTAATAACTGTTTCCATTTCTCTTCAAGGAAAGATACAAGAATATCTTTCTTCCATATCAAACCCCTATGTTCTGGTTTCAAATAAGTCCTGAATTCCACATTCTTAGTAACGGTAGTTTTAAACCATTTCTCTCCAGCCATGGGAAGCTCTGTCACTTCAGCTATGAGGGCTTCATCTATCTCGAATTAATCCTAGCCTATGATTGCTTTCTTTCCATCGAAATTGAGGGCAAAGGCGTCTGCCACTTGTTGATGAGAACTTTGTAATTTTTTGCAAAAATTGTAACACCCTGCATCTTTGAACATTTGACATACCTCCGGGTGGGATTCCAGGTAACTAATGTTGTTGATCTCTTTCCTCAGGGTTGACGTTCATTTCTTCATTTGCCACAATTTTTTCGCACACCTGTGATCGAAGGAGAAGATTTCGGGGGAGAGTTGCACCGCGTAGAATTAGCGAAAGTCGGCTCAGCTGTGATAGAAATGAGAAAATTGGGGTGAGATTTAGAACATGGCACTGATTACAAGGGATGCGGTGGAACGATTGATTATTTGCAGAAGTCATGGTGGATAATTGTAATAAATGGAAGGTACGTAAGAACATGGATTAATGATATAATGATCTGGAAGGATTTGCTTATATCACAGAGGGATCAGCTTCTGGTCGTGGACGGTTCGTTCTCCAGTATTTTCGGTCGCTTATTGCAATCATAAAGCGTTGAACCCGATGATTGAGATGTGTGATATGACGTGTTGGCTCTTTCCCTGCTTCTGTGATTTTGGTCACTAAAATGGCGCTGGATTCCTTTGTTTAAGCTTCCAAAAGCTAAGGCTTTCAGTGGATAATGAAAAATCGAAATGTCCGCCTAAGCCACTGAAACCTGAGATTTGAATTAGATCAAATAAAAACTAAAAAAACGTTTATTTAATCTTTATTACATGCGTAAAGCTTTGAGAAATGAGGTTTTTAAAAAATTCAAAAAGGTACCTTTTAAAAGACATCCTATCACCTAAAATAAAAATCTCAATTGATTTATTTGAGGATGTAACACATATGAAACCAGTTTCATTTAACAAAGGATCACATTGAGAGAGGAGGCCAAGCCATTTAGGGAGAAATTAAGACAAATAAATCCTTTGTTGCTTCCTATTATGGAAAGGGAGGTGAAGAAGATTTTGGATGCTCAGATTATTGTTCCTTTGAGATATTCTGAGTGGGTAGTTAACCTGGTCCCAGTGAGAAAAAAGAGTTGATAAGTCACACTTTGTGTTGACTTTAGAAATCTGAACAGGATCTCTAGGAAGGATGATTGCCCCCTACCAAAGATGGAACACATATTGTAGAGGGTGACTGGCACATCTAGGGTTTCCATTATTGATGGATTTTCTAGCTACAATCATATCTCTATCTTTCCCGAGGATAGATAAAAGACATACTTCACCACTCCTTGGGGAACATCCATGTATGACAAAATGCCATTTGGATTGATGAACGCAAGAGCAACCTTTCAGTGAGCCATGGACATCGCCTTCATTGGGGAGAAGGATTAGTTTGTGATCATCTATCTGGATGGTATAACAATCTTTTCCAAATCTTATAAAGAAAATTTTTGTCATCTGAGGAAAGTCTTCTTGAAGTTCAAAAGGTTTGGTCTCTCTTTAAATCCCAAGAAATCATTGTTTTCCATGAAGGAAGGGAAATTATTGGGGCACCTAGTATCAACTGATGGGGTCAGAATTGATTGAAGCAGGGTTGAAGCTATTCAAACCTTTCCACATCCCAGATCAAGGAAGGAAGCTCAGTCTTTCCTGGGCAAAATCAATTTATTAAGGAGGTTTCTTTCCAATTTTGTTGAGCTGGTGAAGCATATCATAGTCATGCTCAGAAAGGGAAATGAAGTAAAATGGACTGTTGAGTCCCGAGAATCCTTCAACCAGATCAAGAAGGCATTGACTGAGGCACCTGTGCTTGTTAGTCCTGATTATTTCAAGGATTTTCTGATTTTTTCTTTTTCTTCTTTTTATACGGTGGCAATGGTTTTGCTGCAGAACAATGTTGAAGGGCTAGAGCAGTCAATTCCATTTTTTAGCAGAGCATTGAGATATGCAGAGGAAAAATATGATATCATGGAGAAATAAGCCTATGCCCTTGTGAAAGCTCTCAAATATTTTAGAGTCTATGTTTTTCATTCAAAGATCATTGCATATGTTCCTTCAACCTCTGTGAAGGACATTCTCATTCATCCTGACATAGATGGGAGAAGGAGCAAGTGGATTGCTAAGATCCTTGAATTCCATCGGGAAATAAAACCCACCAAACTAGTTAAAGGTCAAGGTTCAACCAAGTTGTTGGTTGGGTAGATTTTATCAACACTTACTCAGAATATCATCAGGCTAAGCTGCCTGATAACAGTCCTTAAGATAGCCCTCTACTGGCAGAGTGCCCTAGTACAAAGACATTATATATTTTCTGCAAGAATTAAGACCCCCTGACAGAATGGGGAAGAGAAAGGCAAGAGATTTAAATCTCAAAGAAATTATATATTTATTTATTGACCAGGTATTGTATTGGAAAGACCTTCTAGGTGTGCTTCTGAGATGTTTAGACCCACAGGAGGTCCAAAAGATTATGTTCAACTTTCATGATAGCCTATGTGGGGGGCATCATTTCTGGAGAACCACAACCTACAAAATTCTCAGGGATGGGTACTTCTGGCCTACTCTATTCATTGATGTCTGTGCGGAAATCAGGTCTTGCATCAAATGTAAAAAATTCACTGGGAAACAACATCTCAAGTATCTTCCATTGAAGCATGTGGTAGCTTTAGGACCCTTTCAATAGTGGGGCATAGACCTCAATGGAAAAATTCATCCTGCTTCAAGTGGTTAGCACAGGTGGATCTTGACTTGAATAGATTATTTCACCAAGTGGATAGAAGCTATTCCCACAAGGAGCACTTCTCTCAAATTCATCCTAGGTTTTCTTGAAGATATTATGGAAATATTTGGTTTCCTGAGAAGAATCATCACCGATAACGCTGCATCCTTTAAGGAGAAACCACTGGTCAAATTTTGTGAGAAGTTCACAATTTCATTAATCCACTCTACCTCCTACTACCCCCAGGGAAATGGACTAGCATAGCCCTCTGACAAAATCCTGATAAAGATCATCAAAAGACTGCTAGGGGACAATAAGAAAGCATGGGATTCAAAACTTAAGTTTTCCCTGTGGGATGATCAAGGGAAAATGAAGAGATCCCTAGGCCTCTCCCCTTTCCAGCTTGTCTATGGGGCTGAAGCATTTTTTCCTTATCACCTTGCCCTGCCTGTAGAAAAATTCTTCCAAGACTACCAAGGCCAGCCTGATGATATGATTAGAAGAATACATAAACTAGTAGAAGTGCAACAAAACATAGAGGCATTGTTGGAAAAAGTGCATGAAAAACAACAAAAGATCAAGCAATCCTTTGACAGAAAGGCAAGAAAAGACGATTTCCAGCTAGGAGATCTGGTTCTCAAATGGGATGCGCCAAAGTAGGATAGGGGAAAGCACAACAAGTTTGAATCCCTGTGGATTGGGCCCCTAAAAATATCTAAGATATATCCAAATAATACATACAAGTTGCAGAATTCAGAGGGCGATCAAGTTTTCGATGGCCCTATAAATGGGCATTTTCTCAAAAAGTTTTTTATTTGAGCGACAAGTGGCTCCTAGGTTTTCGTAAATATTGTTTTTATTTATGTTATCAGTTTTATAGGTGACTCCATAGCCCAATAGTAAGGCACTGAAGCTGCATAATAGTTCTTGGCATCTCACAGGGAGCAAGCCATCCCCCATGGAGCCTAATGTTATCACATTTATTTGTAAAGGGGGGGTGTTTTCCTCAAAAGTCGGCCCCTTGGCAAAATAATTAAAGAAAGTGGGAAAAAACCCACAATTCATCTTATATCCTAAGTCAGAGGTTGTGATGTGACCTTTTGTTGTGACATGATAATACGATCATAAATATGGGAGACCGAGAACTAAGCGCCCCATATTGATGGTCAAGGGCCATATCAGGGCCTCAACGTGCGCAGAGGATAAAAAGGATAGAGCGGGCTGGGAAAAACAACCATGGTTTGTAAAGGTGCTACATGTCAGCCAAAGATGCACATCGGGGCCAAAAGCGGGGAAGTTACAAATCGCTTTTTGCAGCTTCGATATGTGCATGTGCACATAATGTCCTATCCCGAGCCAACAAGTGGTCGCTCCTCATCACTTCCACTCCCTCCATATTTATTCTACTCATTGTCCCGTCGGTACCTGTCCCTTTCTCATCTTGCACCACCTATGCCCTCTCGCTCCACATCACCTCCATCTCATTATATCTCAGCTCCCACTTGTGTGGCCCCCATGGTATCCTTAGTCTTCTCGTCCGTCCACAGTTTTCCACCTGACCATCTCCCACCTGCTACTCCATGCTGAGTGCGCCAATCACTTCATCAGTAGCCACGTTTGTCATTAGGATTCCCTGTAAAC
Source organism: Picea engelmannii (assembly GCA_009831015.1). Lineage (NCBI taxonomy): Eukaryota > Viridiplantae > Streptophyta > Pinopsida > Pinales > Pinaceae > Picea > Picea engelmannii. Next base: position 227,383 of record ML789249.1, read on the forward strand.
ATCTAGCTCAGACCCAGATGACGAATGTTGAGGCTGCCATGTATTACAAGTGCAGAGTTGACTTGAGCCTTCCCCGATCCCAATTAAGCAGTTATGAAGGTGGTTGGAGGTGGTTGAATGTCGCTTCTTCCATAAGTAGAAGGTGCAGGAAAGGTCTACCAGTCAGTCATCTCATTAGCAGGTCCATTCTAAAGCCCGCTTGTGTCTGATCGAGGTTCATGTATGGTCAGAGACTGTATGCACAGTCCAACAGGAAGCATGCGCACATTATGCCTTCAATGTAGCTTCTCGATTATTCTTCTGTGATTTTTGTTTTTAGTATAAATACTCAATTTTGATATTTTTGTAAGGGTCAATGGTAGAGCTATGCTCCCGCTTGTAAATTTTTTACGAGGCCTCTAGTTCTCTGGTTATGTACATGTATTTGTGACTTCTTATTTAATGAAAGTCAACTTCTTTCCATCCTCCCTGTAAACGTTGTGTTAAGACACTAGTAATTGGAGGATCCAGTCGAGGGTTGTGATGTTGTTGTGATGAATGTTTGATCACAACAATATTTTCACCAGTTCTAATCAGTTTCTCGTGTTATATTTTCCCCTCTCATACTGAGTATCTCAGAATTGGAGGATCCAATCAAGCTGTTATAGTAGAATTACGATTTAGGTTTGATCATCACGTTGTTGTAACTATGTCATCTAGACATATCTTGGTGTCTGAATCTTTGGGTCAAAGAGGACCTCGTTCTTGAAGCTTTTCCTCCGTAGGCTACTGGAAGACTGAATGTCCATAGAAGGCCCTTACATCTCCTTACCAGTTCTCCCCCCTACTCACCCTTTTACTGCAACTTACTTACTGAAGTTAGATCAAGACCTCACTTACCTATGCATTGCATGGTCCATGATTCTGAGTTAAAGTGATATAACCTTGAGACTCCATCCATTAGACCACCCTTTAAATTATTTACTGTGACATACAAACTGATGGGCCTTGGGCTTACCTCTGTTGCAATCCAGAGGTGACTTCCAACACTAACACACTATACTAAAGCTACTACCACTCCCGATGGTACTTCCTCCTTTATACACTTGCACATTAAATTTCACCCTAATATCCTTGCAGCAGATCTCGTTGGAATATCATTTATGTCAATCATCCCGATTCCCATATTTCCTCTCTTTGTGCCATACTTTTACTTGATTTCGTCAAAGATGGATTTTCCTTTTGTTTTATCCTCTAGGTATTTCTCTAGCTTCTCCCGATCTGTGGGTAGCCTAGTGATTCTTGTGATTAAGTCAACATTGATAGGCACTATCCTATCCATCCATAAAATTCCTCCATGCACCCTTTCTAGGAGTTGCTTCACACATCCATTGATGTGTTTACCGCACCCAGAGTGCGGTATATCCAACAAATTCATGATCCTTGTACTGTATAGCTCGAGGATCCACTATGTAGGCTCCAAAATTGGTGCACCGGATGTTCCCTCTCCTCTACTACCCATCTAGTTATGTTGCACCAAATCAGGGAATTTGATTGTGTGAACGACGTCATGATCGAAGTATGTCATGGTGTCTACTCCTCCCACCATCTCATTGTTGAACTTTACTCCCTCTGGGATTTTTGGCATCACTATTTCCAACTTCGCATATCTGCATGATATTCCTTTCCCACTTCTCTCATCTCATGCCTTCTTATTTCCTTGCGCGGATGACACTCCAACCTCCGATATGCCATGGTGCTCTCTTTCATGATCTTCTTCTAGGTCTAGGCCATGTTGAATTGAATCTATGACATGTTCTCCCCGTTGTGGCCCTTTTCCCCTGGACGTGTCAAATTTTATCTTTTCTGTGTCCTCCTTCATATGCATGGCCTCATGTGATGGGTTTTGTTCCTCTTCAACTTGCATCATGTGTGGCTCATATTCCAACATGTGGAATCATTTTTTATGTAAAGAGGTATGCCAATATGCTATCATTTTGATATGTTTCATGGGGTTTTTTTGAACTACCCTACATATGATAAGGAAATCCACACCTTAGTTCAATATGTTAAGAAGCGGAAGAACTATCTCATGGGAAAGGAAACCATTATACACATTGATCACCATTCATTCTGGTATTTGTATGCCTAGAGTAAGATACAAATAATTAGACATTTTAAGTGGATTGGGTTTTTGCAACAATTACATATAGTCATAAAGTATAATAAAGGAAGAACTAGTAAGTTGGAGGACATACTTTCAAGGTCACAGAAATCGAATATTGCATATTTTGGAACTCTTATGCACTTGGATCCTTTTACCCATAATGCATACACACATGCCTATAAAGAGAATGATTACTTTAAAGAGGTTTTTCAACAACTATAGGGAAAAAATCATGTAGAAGAAGGTGATGGTAAGGTTGATTATCATGTGACAAATGTGTTTCTCTACAATCTAGACAAGATTTATGTTCTCAATAGATAAATATTGTAGCTTATTAGAGAGGCTCACACCTCAAAGGTTGCAGGACAATTTAATGTTGGGAAGATAGTTTCCAACTTTTAGAGGCATTGTGTTGGCCAAAAATGAAAGAATATATGGCTTGGTATAGTAAAGGATGCATTCTTTATCCAATAATAGGAATCAAGTTTTATACCTTCCCTTACCTATACCCACTCGACCCTAGGAAAGCATTTTCATGGATTTTTTCGATAGTTTTGCAACAAACATGAAAATAATTGACTATCTATTTGTGGTAGTTTATAGGTTCAACAAGATGTGCATTCACATGCCTTGTAAAAATAACATCAAAGGACAAGAAGAAACAAACATGTTCTTTGAACAGGTCTAGGTGAAATTTAAAATATCAAGGAGCATCATCGTAGATAGGGATACTAAATTTCTTAGTTCCTTTTGGACTACAGTTTCGAAGAAAATGGACATGAGGTTGAGGTGATCTACAACATTCCATCCATAGGAAGATGGGTAGATAAAAGTAGTCAACATGAAATTGGTATAGATTTTGAGAAGTTACAATTAGAAGCATCCAAATACCTAGGATGAATTTTTGATCTACATTCTACACTCTTATAATAGAGTAGTTCATACTTCTGACCGTAAGTCCCCTTTTGAAACTTGATTTGGATGCTTTCCACCTTCTCCTTTGGATGTATTATATGGAAACAAATGAGGAGTGAGGGAAGAGATCACAACAAAATATTTTAAAGAACAAAAAATTATTGAAAAGGTTATACAAATACATTTGCAACTATAGGATATGTAGAACAAGTCGCAGAAAAATTATATGGTCGTACATGATTAACATAGGACTGGTAAGTTTTTCAAAGTGGGAGATAGAGTATGGTTACTATTGAACAAGGAAAGACGACAGGGTCCTGGTAAGAATATCAAGGCTATATGGCATGACCATTTTAAGGTATTGGAGAAAGTGCAATATAACACCTATTGACTCAGGCTACCCCCATACATGTGCATTTACTCATTAGTGAATGTGGAAAATCTGAAAATCGATAATACTTCCATGTTGGATCAGGAGGTGGGGTATGTCATACGTTTCATAGAGGACTTGGAACCATATGCTTAGGAAGAGTTGGTACAAGACACGGTTTTGTAGAGAAATCTAGAAATACAAGACAAGGGCAACATAACCTTTGGCAGATTGGGCTGAAGGGAGAACTTCGAGGGAAAGAAAAATGATACTCTAGGAAGAAGGTAGAAGAAACATTTCCTCACCTCATTAAATAAATATTTTGGGGAACATAATACCCCCTAAATGGGGATGTATTATCCATAATGGATCATCATATAGTATCTCATCTATATTACTACTTTAAGGGTGGAAATATTGGAGGAATTGACTTGCAACGCCAATTTTAGTGATTGGTCCTGGTTTGGAGATTTGGCGTCTACAAAATTTCAAATCCATTTTGATTCATTAAATGGCATTTGTTAGTTTAAAAAGTTTTCTATATTATTTTTCATCCTCTTGGTGATATTGTACAAATTGAGGCCTTTCAAATGGTGAGAAAATCACCTCAATTGGAGCTCTTATTTGGAAGTTATGCCTCCTGCAAGTTGACCTACATTATTGACCACCATAGTACGAGTGGATTCCATGTCAACCACCATTACTAAAACATATAGGGCTATACATGTGTCAGATTTCAATATGATTATAGAAGGTCCAATACCCTAACATTAATTGAGGGATGAGGATGAAAAAACCCTAACCCTATATGGCTATCATACTATGTTAAATATCGGGCCATTAGAAAGAGAAGGGGGTTCCATTATTTTTTACTGCACTTGTTCCAAAGAGAGTAGAGGATCCAATGATTTGAGAGCACAATAGAGGACGTATGAGATTCTATAGTAGTCTTTCAGGCCATAGTGTCAAAGGAAATTCCATAGTGAGTTCCTCTTTCTTTGTAGTTTCTTTTTATAATTAAAGAAAAGAGAGTAGATCATAGGCCTCACATTCTAGCTAGTTTTTCCCTAGTATTGGGTTTCCCATGATACATATTATGTTGATTTGTGTTGATGGTGTGCAATTTTGATTAATCTTTCATTTTTTCATTTCAGTAATCTCATTAATTTGAGCATCAAGCTAGTGATTATAAATATGAGATCAAAGGAAAATAAACCTGCATAATAAAATGTTTTAGTATAATACAAGATCTATTGTGAAAAATATTCTCGTTCAATATCCACAACATCTTACATATCTAGAGAGCCACTAGTCTATGATGAAGACACATCCTTATCCGTGGGACCACTCTTAGGATTTTCATAATTATGAGCTCTAGTTTGAATATGAACTTCTTGGTCACACATGTATATATTATCCTTCGTTATATTTCCCGCTCGTGAGGGATTTACATATGTTCCCCATTGTAGAGTTTCATGGTTCATCGCAACCATTTGTTGTTGTTGTTGCAAGGGAAAAGGATTCATTAGGAAAATGGGTTGCTCACAGGCATTCCATTGGGATATACATTAATGAATTTCATCCATCTAAGGAAATGTGTGAGTAGGATGATCTCCATTGTATATATTGTAAGAAAATTTCATTATATTTGGCTCACTAGTGTCTTCTATAATAACATTTTGATTAGAGGTAGTCCCTTACCTAAGAGTATAAATTTCCTTTTTATTGTTTTTTTTTTTCTAGTTTGCTAAACATTCTTTGGGATTATTGATTGTACCAAATGAACATCAAATATATAAGTAGAAATTCAATAATTTTTTGATGCTAGCATAGTTGTAGTTGCATTAGAATATATGGTAATCTTACCCATTTGTCCTTCCAACTAGCTAGTGGGAGTATGGGAAATGGAACTAATCACACCAATTCCATGTGGTCCCGGGGTAGGATTTGGAGGATCTGTTGAAAACTGAGGAGCATAAGGTATGAACTTGTGCACTGTGTTGTATTGGGAATAAATCAAATCTAGATTCCAATCTCACAATATAACTTACTCAATGGTTAAATCTCCTGACATAAGTACAACCTTTGTACTATTAGAAAACAAATACTTGGCAAAAAAATCTAATATAAATTGGCCACCTGAGTAGAAATAGTTATTCAAACATGAACATTATAGTACTACTTGAAACCATAAAGTTCTACTTCTATGACTAAATAAATTTTACGATGAAAGGGGCTTCCTCATTTTCATATCTCCCTTGCAAGCCACATGCACCATTTACTAGTGCAATCCAATTCCTGACACCTTTGCAACTTCCTATGATTCCTTGCACTTCCTTTGGTCTCTATTCATTTTTGTGAACTGTTACTTCTTTTCCCAATTTGGCCTTTCCTCATTACCTTGAATAGATTCCTAGAAATGATAATGTTTTCTCACTACCTCTTCCTCCAAAATTTACAAACCTTAATATACCCTCTCCACCTCTATAGTATACCCTCTCCACCTCTACAATTGTGCATCCTTTCCTTTATATTGAAAAAAATTAATGCTCGTCCAACTCTAGACTTTTCTCCTCATCCCTTGGAAAGTTTGCTAGGCATGCTCCACATCATCTCATACTATGTCCCATAAGATAGTAGCACATCGTGGAGTATCTCCCAAGTGAAATTAGGTTTGTTATACAGTTTGAAAATATTTTATATACAAGTTTTTAGTTTATATCCTACAACACTTTTGTTATATGCATGTACTATCAAGTAAGAGGGTTCATCCCTCTCATACATATAAGGTACATGCCCTCTTCCTTTTGGTATATTTCTTCTTTCATCTAGACCTTTTGTGTCTTATTTCTTTGCACTCATAATCCCAATCATGCTCTACAACCTTCATTACTCAGTTTCTTTTCCTTATACCAAGGTATCAAGGAATAACATTCCTCTTTTATGCATGAGGGATCACTCTCTGTCTGTTGGTACAGTTTGGGTTCCCTGGACCTTAAACTATAATTTTTCTACCTAAAATGACCAACTGTAGGGCCTCAAGCATCTACAAGTCATCTTTGCACCCCAAGTTACATCCACTTATCACAACCAATGGTTTTCCTATATTCTACTAACTCATCACCAATTTGTGGTTCCTTTTCGTACCTTCTCGATCCTCAAGTCATTCGATAAAGACCACAATCTTTGTTTTTCCATGGTCGCTTTATCCATCCTCAACCCAACATTCTACGAGCTACTTATCATGAGCACCCTAGGCTATCATGCATTTACCTAACAAATTCTTCCCCTTGATCACTATCAAAGCATGATCACTAATATATGTAGTCACCTATAATCCTTCATGTATCTAATGTGATCATAGTTCTCCATGGACCTCTTTACTCCACTGGATCCATCATATTGCCTTTGTTTGAAGTTATAACACCCTAGAGTCCATATGCATATACAATTTATTTTGTAAATTGAAACTTAGAAAGACTATTCTACAATTACTTCCAAGTAATCATAAGCACATTTGAAAATATAATGATTATGTTTCTATATTTTTATGGCATTATCTAAAGCACCTTACTAGATATTATATTTCCAAATATATTTTCCTCATAATTAGGTTTCCAAAAATTGCTCTCATGCTTAATTCGAAGCTCAATGTTAGTATTACAATGTTTCAAGGTTTTTCCGACTCCAATTGAATTCCTATCCCCGTATATTTATTTTCCAACTATTTTTTATGACATCGCACCGATGGGCCAGAAGCTTACTTATATTGGAATTAATAATTTCTAATCCATATTTTATCATGGAACAAAGTTGTGGCTTATTATTAGATTGGTCATTATATATATTAATGTATATTTGATCATGGAATAAAGTTGTGGTTTATTATGAGATTGGTCATTATAGAGTAAAGTTTGTCTCCATGTCAATAATTTACTTATAAATTTTAGGAGATTGGTATTCTCTCAAGAAGTTGTTAGTGTGTCAAGATAGTGCATTTATCTTAAAGTAAATCTATGTACGTAGATAAAGATAGTGCATTTATCATCATGTAGTGCGCCTTCATCCTCGTTGATCAAATGCGTATATCTGGATAGCATAGATCTGCTTGTGCATATTGGCATTTGCTATCTCCAAGTGTTTGTCTACGTGAGTGAGAGTGTGATCTACAAACTCTGATAAGATTAGCCGATTTAGGTTACCATTGTGTCACTGAAGAAGACAACAGTGAAAATGTTGAGAGTAACGAAAGGTCACGTGTTCGGTCTTGTGATGCGCTAATCATGGTAGATGAGTCGGCGTGAAGACAAGAATTGGGATTTGAATGCAAACTGCCACCAACATTTGACCAAGTCAATCATTGAAGGCTTTGTGATGGTGAGAAATTGAAAGCAGATGCACTTGTGTAATTACAGAAAATTGAAGTGATTTGCTCAGTTTGCCTATCATTTGGATTTGTCACATTCATGTGGATATATGCGTGATTGTATCTGCACTCTAAGCTCGTAGAACGAACTTACTATGTCGATCTGTAGGGAATTTACCCCTATGTTCCTAGTATATTGTTGTAGCGCTATTTCGGTTGGTGCTGAGAGCTATAGGTAATGGTTGGCTCTGGCTCGTGTCAATTCTTGGTGAGCCTGTCAATTAGATCAATGGTGGTCGTATTCTATGCTTGAGATGAACATCCATTCCATTAAGATGGTGCATTGATCTACATGTTTGATGGGTAATTCTGGCTTGTGCTCTTGGTGAGAACACAATTATATTGTTGGGATCTATTACTGTCTATGCATGTTTTCGATGAAGAAAATGCCTTGGAAGCCTTGATAATGGTGAGATTCGATATTGTAAATTACATGTCTGGACTTATTCAAGGTAATACACATATTGAGCCTCGTGACCTCAATATGATACATATTTTTTTTTGGTTTAGAATTCGTGGTAATCTAATAAATGACATGCGGATAAGGAAAGTTTAACAAAAAAAAAAATGTTGAACAAGGATTTTGTAGATATAGATATCAAATATGCATACAAAAGCACCAAATATATGCATGTTTATGGAAAAACATGTAAGCATAATCATTTGGTCATATATATCGTTCTCTTTTGCCAATGTTTTGTAATTCTTTGCAGTAATATATATTCTGTGATGCAAAAAATCATTTCTAAATTTGTTTGATGAGGTGTGTTGTATCTCAAAAGGAAATATAGTTACATGTATTTTAGACTTTTCTAGTCATTTTTTGATGAAAATATGTTTGAAGAATGGGGCACAATAAGTCCTCCATTTGGCAAGTGCAAAGAGTGTAAGATGGATTTGAATATATCTTGTATTCCAACTAATTTTATAGAGAACTGGTGAGAACCATGGTCGGATACCTAGGTGTTTTTGGATATGGAAATATAAATATAATACAACCAGTTATTTACTCTTGTTTTTAGGTTGATGTTTGGCCCTGGAGTACAACATATTGGTGGTCAATTTGTGTGGTGCTAGTCTTTGGCCCAAAACTTGGCTTGGTTTCAAGCTATTATGTTTTTTGAGATGAAATTTCTATGAGTGAATGGAGCATGGAAACATTAGTTTGGATATTGACGGATGTTGTTACAATGACTAGCCACTCGTTGGTTACATGGCAGTTAAAGTGGTTATGAAGGTGCATTTCTATCACTGGAGAAGCCAAGTGTTAATTGCAAAGTTAATTATGAGGTGGAATGATGAGTTTGAAACAAACAATACATGATGATGTTTTAGTTTGAATAAAGAGTTATTTTTTGATGTTTGTTTGAAAGGACGTTAGTGGATGAGTGTTTGAAATATTTTCTAGACTTGTTTCTAGTGTGCTAAGATAGTGTAGCTATCTTAAAGAAAATATTGTTGTATAAATTTACAACATTATTCGGTATTAAATACAACAATTCATAATTTTTTAGTGTTTGCAAGAACAATTTATATTCTCTCATTTCTTTACAATTGAGGCCAATAAAAAAATAATCTTGAGATTGATGATATGAATAAATTTAGATCAATAAAACCAACGAGAATTGAATGATAAAGATATATAGATCCACAAATAAAAGAAAAGTATGATAACCAAACTTGATACAACATAATTTGATAACAACCATCAACCTGAAATATCGCAAGAGAAAAAAACTCAAAGCACCCTTCAAACTTTGGCCCAGATTTAAGGAAACTTCTTAATATGAAACAAGAAAAGATTGATTGAATTGTAGAGAAATGAAAGGCTTCCCAGAAATGTCTAAATTTATAGAAACATAAGTGATAAACTAAAATCTCGACCAAAATATATGCACAACAACATCACAAGAAGCACAGTATAAAAATGAATTTATTTGTTTATCTATTGAAAAAGCGGAATAAAGTAGTATCAAATGAGCTAAAATATTGTTTTTCTTTCATATGAGAGAATGTTAAGTATTCAAGATGACTAACATAACTCACATTCTTGTATATGGTGTGTACTTCTGTTTTATTCCCATATCTTAAGCATTTGGATCATTACACCATGCGTATACAAAGTAGATTGGTGATCACTTTATCTATGTAGTATTATATGCTAGTGATATTTTATTAATCATAAAAAATGAGCATATCAACAGGGAATTTAAGTCTTAATTTTCCTGTAAGTTTGAAATGAAGAATCTTGGTGATATACAATTTATTTTTCATGTGGAGATTAAAAGATATTTCATGGACATGGAACTATAATTAAACCAAAGAAAGTATGTTAAGACAATTGTTTAAGGGTTTAATATGTAGGAATGTAAATTGTTCATGGTTATTATACTTGTAGGTGCAAATTTATTTGTATAGCAATGTCCCGAGACACATAAATATGTAGAGAACATGTCTTGTGTTCCATGTTATAGCATTGTTTGTAGTTTGATGTATTATATCCTCATAGTAGTTTAGATATCTCCAATGAAGTGGGAGTTTTGATTATATATATGTCAAACTAAGGAAGGAACATTAAACAATTGCAAATATAGTATTGATACATTTTAGTTGTAATATCGATTATGCAATGTATTGAGTTGGAGATTCTGACCATAGAATATATACAAGTGGTTATGTATTTAACATATTCCAAGGAGCAATTAGTTGGATGAGAAAACAATGAGCTATAATTATACTTTGAACTATAGAATTGAGTACATGGAATATATATATATATATATATATATATATGTGGAATTTGTATCGTTTCCTACATTATGTTCAAGTAGTAGCTTTGTATAGAAGGGCATCAAGAAATATTTCCATAGTCAAAGTGCAGTATTTTTGGAAAATAAACCTATTAATCATACTATGATGTTTGCTATAATTTTGTGAATCGTACCCATATTCCTTCTCTATCCATCGATGAATTCCATGCAAAATTATTACCTTAATTAACCAAACTCTAACAACAATATTCTTTTGAATTGATATGTACAAGGAATATAGTAGTGTAATAACAATGCATATTTCAAATTGATACCTTACCCATTAAAATCAAGGAATTGCACATCATATTGAAAATAAAAATAAAAATTGAATAGATATAGATATGAATAATTATTTGTAAAAGAATGCAAGTGCACTCAACTAGTTTTGAAGGAATGCTTATCCTTCCATCCACATGAATCATCTATGGAATCGACCACCAAGTCAAAATATGATACCATTAGGGTGTAGAAAGATCCTACAAAACTCTAATATTACTAAACCAAACTCACTACTCTCAAGATTATCCAAATTGTTCATCACTTAACACTCCAACCAACCATCCAACCAACATGACCATGACACTCTTTTCCATTGTTGCAGATAACAAAAGGAAGATATTTCTCTTTTTTGTTCAATATTCCTTATTAATATCCTTGAAACCAATGTTCAAAAGAGTCCAATATATTTTTCACCTTCAATATTAACCTAATAGACTTATACCTCATGTCAAATACCCCAAGGATGAGAAATCTACGTTGAAAGGTAATTTTTTATAAGAAAATGGTATCTATGTTCTTTTACAACCTTGTATCTCTCTTCTTAGGTACATAATCCTCTCTTTCACACCTCAATTTGGTTGTTCACAGGTTTAAATCTTAATTTCAAGCTTGAGAATGCAATCTCCAATACTCAAATGTTATCCTTTGGCATGGGAGGATATCGTTCCGATGGTTGGAATAATGGTAAGAATGGTAAGAATGATGAGAGTATGATCCACTTCAAATTGAATTTGAATAAATAGTGCATGGAAATAGATATAGTTTGAATTTCTGTGAGAATGGAACATATTACACTCCTTATTCCTATTATACTAAACCCATATTCCCTCATAATTGTGAAAGGTGAAATTTTCCACCAACCACCAGATCCATTCATTGATTGGCATCTATGTAAAAATGCTAGTTGATATTTATATAAAGAGCTTGATAATAACGGAAAATATAGGAGTAAGGAAGCATATAATTAGTTATCATCCCCTTCTAGGACCCTTTTTTCTCTTTCTCTTTAATTGTCTCATGGTCCTTTTCTTCATTCCTCAACAATTTTTTTTTGGATGTTATATTGTTATATATTTTTTCATTGTTCATGATTTTACATAAAAATAATCATAGCATGAAAAATATAAAAACCTCAACATAATCCTATCCCACCATGGGGCTCACACACATTCTCCATTCTAGTGTTTTGCTTGAGGTCCACACTAGAAACATTTATAATGTAATAACATTATTTATCCACAGGGTCATTAAAATCAACTCACATAGCTTAAGTCTAATCATGTATCATCATAATTTGAATAATATATAATTTAACATATGATGGTTCAAGTGTTGAAATTGGGATATTACATTGTGATAGATATTGTTGAAGACAAGAATATGTTTCTAGTGAAGTTTTACACCTCAAAGAATGTTGTATACTAATTAAAAATTGTTGTTGATTGCAGCTTCATGAGACATCCTCCAAGTCATTTTCCTCTCAACTGAGTTCAGACATATGTAATAGACATCCCAAGTGTTGGGTGTTCCCATGTGATGGGTGTGTGTCAGACTCATTACTGAGTTGTGATGATGCATGGTCTCTTGCTTTGTACTCCTCTGGATTGAGTTGAGTCAGTTTGGTATGGTCTCCTTCCTTTTACTCCTGTGGACTTAGTTGAGTCCGCTTGATATGGTACTCTAGGTAGTACTCTTGTGGACTCCATTGAGTGATCTGTTGAGTAGGAAGTCCCTGTGGATAAGCTCAAGTGGATGTGTTCCTAGTGGATGAGCAGTACTGGACGTGTGAGATCCTTGCTATATTGTTTGACTGTAATGTTTTCTTGTAACCCTAATTTGTGATGTAAAGGGTACAAGTCGACCCCACCATATGTGAAAGATAACTAATATTTTTGTAATGATTAATTATATCATTTTGTTATTGAGATCAGTTGTATTGTGCCAATAGACACACCTTTTGTTGTGTTAGTTGTTGTATAAATAAAGGTGAATCCCCATTGAGGATTACACACTCTCATATGTAAACTCAAAATTTCAGCATGTGCATGTACAATTGAAGTGTGGACCTCTCTTAGGCACTAGGATCTAGGTTTTGGTAAGCACCCTCTTATGTGCTAAGGTCTATGGTTTGGGGGATAATGTATTGAGAATATAGCGAAGGATTGTTGGGTTTATTCCTTGTTTGTTAAGGGTTTTCCCAGGACACTTCTTGTGTTCTTGTGCATGGTTATTCTTCTTTTGATCCTGGTTATTGTAGCACTCGTGTATGGTGTTGTTGCATTTTTTATGGTTCAAGTACATGCTAAGTGAAATAAACTACATGTAAAGGAGCTAAAACATAGAGAAAATTCAACATGGTATCAGTGCAGAGTTCTTGAAGCACCATTGCACAAGTTTTCTAGCAAGCCATCACCCCCCTATGGTAGAAAAGTACAACTCTCTAGGTTTTCTAAAAAGGTACAATCCTCCTTCTTTTGATAGTTTCATCACCTTCCACTAAAACGTTGGGGCTAATTTTTTTATAGGAGTGTACAACCTCCTTCAGTGCACCTCCAGAAACTCTTAGAGTGCAATTTTGAGAATTTTTTCTTTTTCACCCTATAAATGTGGTAAACCTTCATATAATAGATCTAGCTAGAAAATACACATACATTTGCAGAGAAAAATTGAGAAACAAGAAGAAATAGAGAATGAAATGGAAGAAGTCACATAAACCATATTCCACACTCAAAGAGTGAATAATTTACAATAGATATAGGATACATGAGTAACTAATGCACCATAGTACTGATCTAGAGAGATATAGATACTCATTGATAGACATTGGAGTGAATTGCCACCTAGTCCTAGTTAACATATCCACGCAATCATCAGTTAATTGAGACACGTGTGGAAGTGAGAGAGACACATGCAACAATTGGTGATAAAACTGAGGTTGAGATGCATGAGTGGCTTCCACTTGTCTAACTGACTCTAAACTGAAGAGGAACACCCTATTTTGTGGAGGAATATTCTCTAGAGAGAATATTCTCATATAAGGAATTGTTCTCAACATTGGACTATAAAACTTAGGAAAATATGAGAAGGAACAAAATTTTTTTCCTAAGCAACCCTGTCCTTCACTCCAAGAAGACCTCACAACTCTGGAAGTTTGTGTTCATTGAAGATTTTGTTGAAGATGTACATGTTTGTACAGATCTGATGAAGTATATGCATCATTGAGATTTCCATACATATCCACTTTTTCTTCTTGTAATGAAAAAGATCCAAATTAATTTGGATGAAACTTTGAAAACCGTGCGACCGTTTCTAAAAAAGCGTTGATTTTTAATTTTATTTTAAAATGATCATAACTTCACTTCCCCAACTCTGTTTCAGATGATTTTTTGTTTGAAATTGGATATTTTCCCAAGAGGAATTCAAATAGCCAATTTATTTATGCAATTTTTTCTCTGAAAATATCATAATTGAGTATGATGTGTGTGGTTCCTCTTTTGTCTCTTAAGATCCATGCATGGTGCATGCAAAAGTTCCTGTATGTGACTCCTGAGATGCATGTCATATATCTTCCACATGAAATTTAGAAAAAAAATCTAAAATGGAGAAGACATCATCTACAATTAGTGGAATACAAATTTGTGCAAATACTTGTGTAGAAGACTCTTCAGAATAAAAAGTTTGATCTTTTGATGGCTTATCTTCTGGATCTATGTGTTCAACCCCCTACATGAAATCTTCACAACTTCTTCATTTAAAAATCGAACCTCTAATCCGGTCCATAATTCATTTGGAGTTGATTCTTGTGATTCTTCATATACTTGATGGAAGAGTCTGGGAGAAACAAACATCCAGATAAATCCTATGGGCATATCTTGTCTATTGAGAAAGTCATTTTCCTCATCGGTGGAATCACGCTCTACTTTCGTTGCCATAGGTATTTGGTACAAGACTTTGCATCTGAGCTGAAGTAGAATATTTTACTTCCATTTCAAATAGTTATGAAGCCTGAGAAGTATTTTCGGTGAGTAAAACATAGATTCCATCTTTTTGTGCTCTTCAATCTTTAGTACCTTCAAAAATAATTTGGTGTAGATTTTTCTTAGAATTTTGTCAGCTCTGATACCATGTAAATGTGTTGAACTTTCACATAATATATCCAGCTATAAAACACCACACACATTATCAAAGACAAATTAAGAAAGAAGAAGCAAGAGAGAAAGAATGGAAGAATTCTCATTAACCATATTCCACACTCAAAGAGTGAATAATTTACAATAGATATAGGATACATGAGTAACTAATGCACCATAGTGGTGTTCTAGAGTGATCTGTACACACACTAACAGTTACGGGAGTAAAATCCCACCTATTCTTGTCTCTCAAGAAGTTACGGGAGTGAATTGCCACCTAGTATGAGTTAGCTAGTCTATCAGTCTTCAATTATCTGACTGAAACAGAGTGAAGTGAGGAGGATATCAGGGAATCATTAGTGATGTGCTAGTCTGGTGATAATCCCAAGGAAAATGCACATTAGTTGGTGATTCTCTCAACGTTTCATGGTGATAATCTCAATGTAGCATCTAGACTCCAGTCAACTGCTCAAACTTAAGTGAAAACTAAAGAGAATATTCTCCTAGAGGAATATTCTCCCTAAACTTTAGGAGACTAGATAATGACTATTAAACATAGGGAAAAACTTAGGAAAAATAAATCCTAGGTGTGTGTGCAGTACTCCAATAGGACCTAGGGTTTCCAGGGTTCCACAATCTTCTACGGAATTTTGGTTTTTAGGGTTTTTGTAGCCCATTGAAGGATTTTTCAAGCTTACAATTGTTCTTATGAATTTCAAAGGCTTATTGTTGGAAGTCATAAGTGTTGTGTCCCTTTTGTCACCTAAATGAGAAAAATAAGGACGCTTACAAGTACAGTTGGGTTAGATAGACAAGACAACAGTGAATGCAAGAGTTAGAAACATTAAGCATGAGAAGTAAACAAACAAGTAAACTAAAAACAATAAAAGAAACTAAGCTAAAGTGCATAAGGGAAATAGAACAAAAAAATAAACAGAATTCATGCCACCAATGGATAGGATTGTATTAGTGGGAAAACACCAAAGAGAAAGGGAGACTTATGGGTCCCCTCTTCCTCCAAGGGAGGGCTCTTGAACCCCCAAAGTATGAGCTCTTATTACAAATAACAAACTAGAAGGAAATGGTGAAGAAATTGAAAGCTCATTCACTCAAGAGGTAATTTGAATAGCTCAATGAAATGGTGCTTGTATGCTCTTGATGAGGAAAGAGGATCCTCCAACAAAATATAGGTAGCATAACAATACGAATGTATTACCTGGAAATATAGTGCACCCATGGCCTCTTTTTATAGAAAATCTTTGAGGAATTATTCAACTAGTATTTAGTGTGAACAAGGGGCTCTTTAGGGCACCCTTAGGTCTTTGACCAGCTCCCCACTCAGATTCAACTCAGATTTGGGTGTCAAATCGACTTGGGAGTTGAACCAGAAGTGGGTGGAAGACCAACCAAAATCATAAATTTGTCGTTCTGAGGTATGCATGTCTTTTTGCGTCCACAGTCGTGCATCGGGCACATGTGCGCTTTTTCGGCATTTTTCAATTGTCGCATGTGCACACTCTTCCTTTGTATCCTTAGCACATGTTGATTTTATAACCAGTTGAATAGTTTTGTGTGCTTTGAAAATGCATTTTTTGGGCCATGGATGAACTAATGGGTGTTTGGAGATGTTGGATTACTGTAACCATTTGGGGATGAAATTTCAATGATAACAGATGCCCCCTACTGTATGAGGTTAGGAGCATATGTATAGCCAAAATACATCAATGTTTCTTCTACTGAGAGTACATGTGTAATAAAGAGTGTTGAGGGGAGTTTCAAGAGAGACCCATTGGAGGGAGAGGGAAACCGGTAGGACCCAAACCTTTCGCAAGGTGTGGAAAAAATAAAATCGTTTACAAAGGAGGCAAGCATGCCCCATGCTCATGTTATGTAACTCAAAAATGTGTAATATAGTAACTGAAACTGTATGTTGACGTAGATAATTGCGGTTCTCTCTGGGGTTGTTTGATAATGGCAGAGGAAAACTATGATGGTGAAAAAGATTTGAAAAGAAGCGATGACACCTGTAAGAAGTGTTGATGATACACAGGCATTGATAGCCTATCAAATTTATGAGGTCTTTGGAAAATATAAAAACAACTACAATAGTTGCAAAGTAAGATCCACCGTAACATGAGATAGTGTTGAAGTCGAATGTTATGGAGGTTAATGACATCAGAGAACAATGGTGGTTTTCCCTATGCCATTCGAGACTCCTCATTGTAAACTGAATGTGAGTCAAGATATTGTCGCCCTTATGGAAACTATGTTAATGTCGACAGAAAGGGAGACACGACTACAAGAAGCAAAGGGCCTCATGAAATCCATTGGATGATATCATGAACTGATAAGGTATATGGACGAAGTCAATATGCGATGAGACTCAAGACTTCCCTTAGTTGGGGATATATGTGAAGTATGAGTCGCAACAACTATGAAACTGGATCTAGTGTCAGGGGGATGACTAGATGTGGGTTAAATTGTGCCAGAGGCATGACAAAGTGGACAAACTAAGAGATCAGGGGTACATGGATGGAGGGATACTCAGGGTTTATGGACGATGTCAACGGGAGTAGAAAACAATGAATGCCCCAACCAAGGGAGACATGGGTTTCTTTGCCAGGAAAATAAGGTCGCCAAAGGTGACAACAAAAATCTATGTAAATGATGGAAACGAAGGCCTTTTACAATTACCAAATGAATAAGGAATAATTTGGGATGATTGTATAGATACAAAAACAGGTGCCCCAGTGCAATATGGCTTGGCCTGTGAGGGTGCAAGTTGTGTGGAGAATGGGTGGAGGGTGGGGGCCCCATAGGTGGGTTTCTGTATGAGGTAAATGAATGAGGGGAAATCTGTAGATGGGAAAACTTATTGTGGATGAAATGGATGGTTAATGATACTGTGGAGGTGCAATCAAAATGGAACCATGATGAGATAACCTAGGAGTCCATTGGGAAGGCTAGCATAATGAGGAGAAGAAGTATGTGGTTGATTCTCGAACATGTGTATGACTATTGGAACTCCCATCCCTAGGGGGTGAAAGAAGCATGAGTGTCAAACTGCCAAGGTGAACTATGAATGGGACAGCTCATGTGGGCAAGAGTGCTACTGGGTGATAGTACCAAATTGCAGCAGAGGTGTTAGTAGTGCAGAGTCGGATATGAGGATCCTACAGGTGAGTTTTGGAGGGTTTGACTAGGAGATGCAATTGGTATTCAGAGGGAATGACTACATGCCAGTGTCGATCATATACCTGAAGGGGATGGTTTTGAATTGTGATGACCAAGTACCTGCACACATTAAAACCGAATACCCGACATGAACAATATCTAAAGATAAAGAACATATAACAGTTATTTGATAATTTTGAACATGAGCATGCATACTTGAGTGTGTCATGGAAAGATGCTCCACCAGGGAAATTGAAAATGATCACCCGACAAAAATGACTATGTAAGTGGCCAAAAATGGTTCGAAAACGAAGCTTATGGGCTCCTGTATCCAAAAATGAAAGTGGGGAAAAGGGATTAGATATGGACAATGGGTCCATAATGCCATCCCAGTTTCAATGACACTATGGGAGATCGGGTGGTAGTTTGGTGGGAGGACATGGAACTCCCCTTTGCTTGAAGACTGATGAAGAAATATAATGAATTACATTCATGAGAGCATTGGTATGGAGTGCTGAAGGAGTCTCAGACAGATATGTGTGGCACTTTGCAGCTAATGTGTGGCAGATGTATTTGATAGATGGGCAATGATGAGTGTAATTCCCATATTCAGCGCATATGGCATAGGCAAAATTGGTTTGTATATTTTGTTTGCATGTGGTTGATGAATCCATAGTAGTGTGGGATGTACTTGGTGGAGTGGAAAGAAAAAGGGGTTCTTGAGGAAGCTGGATAAAACTGTGTAGCTCAGGAAGAGAAGGACATTTGTGAGTGGGGTGTCCTTTTCCTCCATCTACCCCTAGCCATAGCAGTGGTGCTGGCAATTGGGGGTGAGGGTGGCATGGCCATATTTATTATTGGGATCTGCATCAGGATTCCCTCCAACTGAGGGAGGGATGGTTGAGGAACCATCCTAGCTGGATGTAGAGACCATATAGGGATGGCGAGTACCATGTTC